>PVIU01010562.1:0-69233 GCA_004026605.1 Ondatra zibethicus | reverse complement strand
CTTTATTGTGGCCAGCTCTCCCCTACAGACCACAAGGATGACCACAAACTCAGATTAGTATTAGAAAATGAAGCGATTGGGCAAGATTCGGGAACAAGGCCCAGGAAGAGCCATTCTGAACCATTCCCATATTTTCATTATATTTTTCTTGCAACGCTGTTGACAAGAACATTTTCCTTGGGGTGGTAGAATATTTGGAATATGATTCTCTGGGTGGCCTATCATATTCCCACAGAGAGTGAGATCAAGATACTGAGAGAAGTAATAAGTTATAATGGAGACTTGAAGTCTGAGATGACATTTCAGGTCCAGAGCCCAGCAGTGTCGGAAGGCAGCCTCGCAGCTCTGTGGTTTTATGTGGTGAAATCTATAAACTCTGTTTTCCATTTTGGCTCATTTTAACTTTTATGTCACTTGCAGCCAGGAGACATAGCAAATACATTGTTGTTTCCTAACCACACCCAGAATCCTGTAGTTCATCTTTGAGGAAGTTGCCCTCTAGAGGACAGCCAGCCAGCTTTCAGTCTGAACGCTCAGACTTGTTGGGAGGCCAAACAGCAGAAGCCGTCCTTCAGGCTGCTGCAGTGGGTACAAGGCTGTGCACTGCAGGCCTTTGTCAAAGACCATGTGCCTAGGAGCATGTTGCTTAGCAAACCCACTGATTCTTGGGGGTGGGGGGAGGAGAATGATGGCTTCAAATCCAGACGCAATCTGGACAACCCTGACCACTCACTGAATCTCTGGCCATACGTGCCTAGCTGATAAATCATGCAGTCATAATATAATTATCAGGTAAAATTGTCTGTATTGCTGAGGCGTCAGAAACCCCAAGAGATTGATGCTCACTTTACATACCGCATCTGTTACGGATGAAAGATCCATTAGTACCACAGTTTTTAATATAGTAATTGTTTCTCCAGGAAGACAGAAGGGGATTTTATTCATTACTAATCCTTAGGTAGAAAAATGCTCATTTGCCAACTGTCATGTTACCACTCTTGAAAGAGGCCTATTAGAAATTCAAATATTCTATTTCATTTGTGATAAGAGAAGGAAAACAAAACAGTTCACCTTGATTAAAGGACTGAAAAAGTGATAGAACTGGGGCCTGGTGTTAAAAGGTTTTTTCATTTAGTTTTCCTTGAGCTGATAGGCTGGCAGAGTAACTAACACAGACAGGATTGATCCATTGGCAGTTATCCTAACCATGAGTGCTAGTCAATCAACACCTATTTAGTGAGTGCTTACTGTGTTCCAACCCAAATGTGCCTAAGATCTTAAAGAAGTTTTGAAGATGAAGTTGACTGAGGAGGGAACTCATGTTCTGGGACAATGCCATCTAGAGAGTGTTGAATCTGTAAAGGCTGGCTGAGTCTCTGTCCTACATAATAGGATCATTCCATAGTTGTTAAGAATTGTGAACATTTACATAATTGCAATTAAACAATTGTGTAAGTGTCTGGAAGATAATTTGTCACTAAGTAGGTGACATTAAACTACTCATTTTCGGAGTAAGTCATATGAAAGAAAACATCCAATTCTAAATATTTTGTTGCAAAAGTAACTGCACAGTTTCCACGTCAAGAGCTACCAACAAAGCTGGAGAAACGGCACATGTGATTACCTGAGCTCTTTGCCCAGTAGATAGTCCCTCCCCCACGAGGGCCATGATTTGAGTGGTGTCCATCAAAGGCCCCTCTGTTAAAGACTTACTCCCTAGGGTGTCACCACTGGACCTCTGCGAGGCGGAGCCTCACGGCAAGTGAGTAGGTCACTGGGGTTCTGCCGTCAATGGAAATTGTGAGCTAAGTCTCTCCCTCTGCTCCTCCTACCTTTTGGTGGGAGGTGAGCAGTTCACTCTGTCATGATGCATTGTTTGGGACCTGAGATGTAGCAACTCATCATGACAACCCACATGTGCCAGTCTTAGACAGGAACCTCCAATACTATGAGCCAAAATAAATGTTTCTTTCTGTAAGTTAGCTACTTCAGGTGTTTTATTATAGTAATATGAGGCTAGTACACCAAGTACTTAATGCATATATTATTGATTTCAAAGGAAAATGAAATTAAGAATTCTGATCTGGTCCTACATAGTTTACGATAATCCGACAGCCTCCCTCTATTAAATGTGTTCTTGAATTAAACAAGAACACATTAGCAAATGCCCAACAGCCCTTGTCTGAGAGGATGGGAGTCTTCAGATCCCAGTAGCTGAGAGTGGAAAGAGAGAGAAGGATGAACACAGCTTTGTAGAGTTGAGTGAGGGGATTGGGTAGCATCAACTCTACAAGACAGAGTGAGGCCCTAAGGTCCTCCCCTGTTCCCCACACTAACCTAATGCTGAGCATTTAGAGTCTGGAGTTGGGACCCTGCAGGGAAGGTGATAATGGAAAGCAGCACAAGAACAGACCAATAGGCACAGTTTTAGATGTGCTTTTTGGATAAGGAAGAATCATTTATGGCATGCGCGATCAGATCCTAGCCGTCTCCATGTTTGAATCTGTCCACTTTCGTTTTTCTAGCACCCCCAAAAAACTGAGAAATTAGCTCAGACTTGGCTCCCAGTCAGAGATAACCTAAGAACACTGCAGAGTCCACCAGGGAGGTGTTCATGTGACCTGGACACAGAGGACCCTCTAAGGCATCATCAAGGCTCATGAGATTGCAAGAAACGGCGTGCTGTATGTGCCGAGTTTGTGGCAGACGCTGCTATTGTCTGACTCTGTTTCCCGGCCCTTGCTCTGGGCTCCCATAATTCATTAGGTTATTGCTCTGGTGCCTTCTTCAACTCTGAAAAGTTCTGAATTCTAAACTGCCCCTGGTTTCAATGACAGAATAAAGTCACCATGGACCTGTGCCCAAACTTGAAAGTGATGAATCAAAGCCTGGAAGCAAGAGTTTAACAAAAAATTATATAGCTTTGCAGAATGTATAATACCTAGAAATTATAAGAATGGACTTACAAACAACCCCCGAGGTCACAGGCAGTGACCCCTCTGTGTTCGCCATCCCTCGGCGAGAACTGTTTTACTGGTTTAACTAAGTTTCCACTGCCTGAGGTCACTGTGTAGGCAAAGGAAGAGACTGAGTTCATGCTCGTCACCTTCTGGTGGGTGGGGAATTCTCAGTTCAGGAAGTCCCCAAGTTCACGGTCATGACTGGGTACTATGTGCTAAGCCTTGGGTTTGTAAAGAACAAAGTGCTTCCCACTCTGAAAGCCGATAGCAGTTTGTGTAATGCTAACTGACAATAAATGATAGAGAGACACACGCTACAGAGAATTATTTCAACTTTTCAAATATAGATGTAGATTTTGGAGTAGTATATCAGAATATTAACTGTGTAAATTTATGTCTGTGTTTTAAATCTGTGGTGATACTTTTCATAAACATTTAATTTTTTTCACTGCAAAAATGTAATGCATTTATTACTAGAAAATATTTTAAAGCAGTATCTATCCACGAAAATGCTCTTGGAGGTATTTCAAACATCAAAAATGTAATCTATCTGTCTAGATAAATATATTATTTATAATACTTTAAAGTGAGTTTTCTGCAACTTGTAACGATCTTCTTCCCCAAAGATATGGAAAGGTGGAAAAGTGTGACTTTACAGTTTGCCCCTGAGAAACCCCACCTCCCCTGAGACAGGAGTTGTGACTACTGTGGCGTGTTGTTCATCAGAATGAACCTTCGGCAGATGTTATGAAATATGACACATTATGTTAGTCGGAATGACCCTTCGATAGATGTCATGAAATAGCACTTTGCCTCGGCTTTTTCTCGCAGCCCGTATCCCTCCCTAACCATGAGAAAAACACCAGACAAATAGCAGATGAGAGGCTTAGAGTCTGTGACCCTGCAGGGTCCAGGAGGCTCCCCACAGAACTCATCCTCAGTGGGCTCTGGAACCATGGCAGGACCTCAGAGCTAAGCACAGTGGAACCTGGTTCTTTAGCCTGAATCAGACTTTACTTCAGGATAGATATTCAGTGCTGTGTCATGCTGTAGCAAATGTTTATATCCATTCCCCTGAGAAGCAGAGTGTGGAGCTCATGGTAACTCCCTTTACTGATCACTGTTAGTCAAAAATGGCTAAAACAGGCTTAGGTGGTGTGTACATGTGTGTATGTGTGCTTTGCGCTTGTGTGCTGTCTTTAATAGCATGTATGTGTGTGCGCTGCATTTAATAATGTGAACTGACAGTTAAATACTATGCTGACTTATGTGTGATGGAGTTGACTTTAAGCTTTTAGTGAGCATACAGAATAATGGATCTCATTATGACAGGACATTTTCATGTGTCAGTGCTCTTCGTTTGAATTTGCCCTTCCTCCTTTTAGCCTTCCCTACCTCTCATTTCCTCTCCCTCTGGTCCTTTGTCTCCTCCAAAAGAGTTCCCTTCTGCTTTTGTCTCTCTTTCTCTCATATGCATGTAAATCTATACTCTATAATTAGAAGATATGGGGTTTATCTTCTTCATCCTCTCTTACTCTAACACCTCCAACTAGACTCCTTCTTTCACGGTCCCCGGACCCCTCGTTTTCATACCTTCATTCTTTACTGATGCAGAAGACTCCACTGTGTGTGTAGTGTTCCTTATCTGCTCACCTGCCGCTGGGCACGTAGGCTGGGTGCCGCGCCAGCACGGCAGCTGTAGTTCTTCTGAGCGAGGGACGTCGGGATTGACACACAACACAACTTCAGGTTCTGCAGACAGACCTTTATTCCACTTTCTCACACAGTATATATAGCCCTCAGCAGGGGAGGCGGAGCCAGGAAAAGCAGGAAGCTCTCACTGCAACTCACATGGCTTAGGGGTAAACATCCTTAGAAAACAACAGATTGTTCCTGTTTTTATTCCTGTTTTCAACCAACCATAAGAGTGCAAAACAGATCAAGTGGGGGTGCGAAGGCCTGTCCTCAAGGGACCCAACAGCTGGGTCCACATCTTGGCTATTACAGCGAGGCAGAGAAGATGGATGTGGAAGTGCCCTTTGGTAAGCTGCCTTACAATCCTGGCGTCTACCCAGGGATGATGCAGTAGCTCGTGTTGCGTGGGAGGAACCGCCATAGTGGCTGCACCAGGTTACCCTCCAGCCAGCAGTTGGTAAGGTCCCTCTTCCCTCACATCCTCACCAGCGTGTCTTGTCATTTGTTTTCTTTGGGATAAGATGGAATCTTCCTGTAGTTTTAATTTGTGTTTTTATGATAGCTAATAAAGGTATTAAATATTCTTCATACATTTCTTGGCCATTTGTATTCTATTTATATTTATTTATTGTGATTTAATACATATGTATAGTGTTTATAGATCATATCTATACCACATTGCCCCCCTTCCAAGTCTCCTGGGCTCGCTTTACTTGCCCATGTATTGGTATTTAATCTTTGCAGTGCTTTGTGGAGTCCAGATGTGAACTCCCTCTCCAGTGCACGGCTGTTATCCTATATTCTGTACCCTTACCTCACGTCTCTTCATGCGACCACACAGAAGCCTTTTCATACAGCGCTGTCTGTCAACTCTTACTGCTGGGTCTTGAGCTGCTGGAGCCCTTTCCAGAAGTATCTTTCTTCAGGCTGTTTCAACTCCTGGTTTTTACATTTAGGTCTTTGATTCAGTTTGGATTGAGTGTCATACAGCCTGAAAGATAGTGACCTGCTTCTTGAGCACGTGGGTGTCCAGTTTTCCCAACACCATCTTTTCTCCTGTGCATGTGTTTGGTACCTGACTGAAAATCACGTGTTTACAGCTCTTGGAATGGATTTCTTGGTCCTCTATTCAATTCCATTGGTGTAGATGTCAGTTTCTGAGCCAATGCTATGCCAGTTTTGACATCCAACACTGTTCTTTCTGTTTAGAACTGCTTGGAGTATTTGGGGGTCTTTATGAATTTCAGGATTGCTTTTTCAGCTCCGTGAGAAATGTCATAGGATTTTGAGGGGGATTGCAGAATCTACAGATACATTTTGGTACCATAGCCATTTTCACAGTGTTAATTCTGATCTATGAGCATTGGAGGACTTTCCATTGTATTGTGTCTTCTTCCATTTATTTCCTCATTGGTTTTAAGTTTTCATTGTAGAGATATTTTGCCTCCTTGGTGAAACTTTTTTCCATACCTTTTTGTTGTTGTTGTTTGTTTTTGTTATTGTGAATGAATTTTTTTTTTGCCTCAACTTCTTTCTCTGCAAGACACTGCTTGATACGTGGAAAAGCTACTACTGCTTCTGCTGCTGACACGTGTCAATATTTTATTTCAGGTTTTACAAAAATCTTAATTCAGGTATTTCTGGTAGGATCATTAGGGTCTTTTAAGCACAGGATGATGCCATCAGCAAAGATAGGTAATCCACTTGTTTCCTTCCTATTTGTATCATTTCCATTGCTCTTTCTCACCTTATGTAATCCTGCATTGAATGAAAGTGGAGTGATTGGATACCATTGTCTCATTCCTGTTTTTATAGGCAATGCTGTCAGTTTTTTCTATTTATTATGATGTTGACTAAATGTTGGTGGTTTGTATATGCCTTTATTATGTTGATGTATGTTTCCATGTCTCTTCTTTTCTTAGTTTCCACCTGGCTTTTATCATGAATCCATGCTGAACTTTGTCAAGATTTTTGATCATCTGATGTCTGTCTCTGGCTCTGTGCATGTGCTACGTTTCATTTATTGATTTGCATACACTAGACTATCTTTATATCCTATAATGAAACAAATTCATTCATGGTTACGATGTTTTTTACTTGTTGCTAAATTCTGTTTGCAAGTATTTTATTTAGAAATTTTGTATCTAAGTTGATAAGGGAAATTGGTCCATAATTGTCAGCTGTGTGTGTGTGTCTGTGCGTGTGCATATATATGTGCATGTGTGCTGGTTTTAGTGTCAGGGTAATACTGTGCTCATAGAATGAATTTGGTTGTGTGCTAGGTTCTTTCATCAGAGCTTGTTGCTATGATAAAGTATTCCAACAAAACCTACTTAAGAAGGAAGGTTTTATTTAAAACACAGTTTGTCTGATATGCATTGGTGAGGAAATCAAGGCAACGGGAGCTTGCAGCCATTGGTTGGTCTGTGACCACAGTCCGAAGACGAGAGCAGTGTATGCACGCACATTTGCACATTTGTGTTTAGCTCTCGGTTTATAGGGATCCCTTGCGCAGGGAATAGTCCTGCCCACAGTTAAAATGGGTCTTCCTGCATTAACTAAAGCAATCAAAGTGACCTCCCCACAAGCATGCTCAAAGGCCCACATCACAGGGGGTCTAGATCCTGTTAACAAAACAACTGCAGGCAGTGTCCTTCCTTTGGGATTTTGTGGCATAATTTGCAGAGCCTTGGTGCATTTCTTTAAAGATCTGGTAGAATCAGCAGGGAATCTATCCAGCTCTGGGACCTTCTTTGTTGGAAGAGTTTCACTAGTTCAGTTTCAGTCTTCCACTTGTGTAGATGTGCTTAGGCTTAGATCCTTCCACTTTAATTTCGGTTGGTCATCTGTATGTAGGAATTTATCTCTTCCAAATTTTTTTTTTATTCTGGAATATAGATTTTCAGTGTCTTCCTTCAAGGTCCTCTGGCTTCTGTTGTCTGTCACGATGCCCCCTTTCCGTCACTAATTTTACTGGTTTGGGTCCTCTCTTTGTGTTGGTTAGTACAGCAATGTTTGAGGATTTGTTTATCTTTTCACAGAATCAGGTCTTTGTCTCGTTGATTCCTTGTCTGGTTATTTTTAGTCTCCATTTTATGCATTTCTTCCACATCCTTTTCATTCCCCTGCCTAATGATTTGGCTCATTCTTGCTTTCATAAGATGAAGTTTGTTGTTATTTATTTGAGGTCACTTTTTTTTGTGGAAACAGTCAAATCTATGAGCTTGCTTCTTACTTAACTTTTCTATATCTGGGAGGTTCTGATCAAGTTGTGGCTTCATATTCATTTTAATCTAAGCCTTTAATTTTTTTTGTCCTTTCTAATTTGTCCCACTAATTATTTAAGTGGGTATAATTCAATCACCAAGTGACTGTTATAGTATCTCTTGCTGTTCGCATCTACTTTTAGTCTACTATGAACTGAGAAAATACAAATAAATTATTTTGATTATTTTCTCTTAAGATCCTTTTAATGTCCCAAAACTTGGTCTGTTTTAAAGAAACTTTCTGAACAGCTGAGAAAAATTTTTTAAGAAGTGTCATATTTAGCTCTTAGATCAATATTCTGTAGATGTCTGTTAAGTCCACTTGATCTGTGATACAGTTTAATGCTGAAGTTTCTGTGTGAAATTTTTTCTATATAATTTATTTGTTGATGAAATTGGGCTTTTGAAGTCACCCACTGTTGCTATATATCACCTTATTTGCCTCTTATACTCAGCAGTGTTGTTTTATAGATGCGTCAATCTTTTTTATACATGTATTTTTAAATTATTGTATCTTGTTACAGATTTGCGACTTTGTATTGTTTAGGTATACATGAACAATACTGGTTTTCCACAGTGATCTTTTTCCTTGTTACTTTCCAACATCTGTGCGTTGATGATGCTTCCTAAGCCTTAGTAAACAACGACAGAAAGCTGTTCAGAGAGAACTTCTGACGTTTGGTCACAGTGTAAAGCAGACTGACTCTGTTGTCTTTACTATTTTAAGAAAAAATCTATATGTTTTAAAAATTATTTTTCTATAGCAATATGCATTAACTTCTATCAAGTGTGTTTGATTTTCCTCTCAGAACTTATCAAGGTGTTATTTCTTATTTTTCTAATTAATTTATTTAGTTTTTACATGTCATATGTTATTCAGTATGCTTCAGAAATGTGGTTAAATGTGTGGTTAAATTATGTATGTGTGTCATATATAGGTATGTAAGTTTGTGTGTCTGGAGAGAAAGAGATCATTTGAGATCATGTGAAGTTGATGGTCAGTTTCTGATGAGGTAGACCAGCAAGATGGAGGCTTGGTAAGCTTCCTGCCTTGAGTTCAAAGTCGGCTGGATGTTCTTCTTGTAGCCGTTGTTTTCTCGGGTCTTCAGCTCACCAGATATGAACATGATATGGTCTAATTTACTT
This sequence comes from Ondatra zibethicus, assembly GCA_004026605.1. Lineage (NCBI taxonomy): Eukaryota > Metazoa > Chordata > Mammalia > Rodentia > Cricetidae > Ondatra > Ondatra zibethicus. Next base: position 60,166 of record PVIU01010562.1, on the reverse strand, counting down.
AAAGCCTGCCAGCTTAAATATTAATTTTATCCCAAAACCACATGAACAAAAACTAATGAACACCAGAATAGCATTTGACCAAAAACCTCGTACTGTGGTTTACTTAAACTGACGTGAGCCTTAACTGCCACAGCCTACAGTTCTTAAATGGAGTCCCTGAATTTGATACTATTGCACTTTCTCTTTGGGTTATACAAAATCATAATTTCATCTGTAGCTGAGAAGATAGGCTACATTATAGAACTCCCAAGTCACACCCACTCAGAGTGGCAAAGCTGAGTTTTGAACCCAACTCAGCACCCGTTAGGAAGAGGGAAGAGGAGGGGAGGATGGGAGAGCATGCTCACAGAGGGCCAAGACCTTAGTCTGCAGTCTGGCTCCAATCTGCTACTGAGTCAGCTGCCTGTCACTCTCCTGTGATGTAGCCTCAGTTGCTTATGTTGAGTTTGGAAACTTGACACAACATTTCTGGGTTAAGTCTGTTGTCTTAGTGAGGACCATAGCTGGGCCACCTATGCATTTCCTGACCTTTTCACATTCTTCTGCTGGTAGGGTCACTACAGAAACCCCATTTGACTGCCTGTATCTCTCCTCACATTTTTTAAAAGCAGTGGTGCTATTTTGAGATACTTAAGTTCTGTTTAGAAAGCAGTGTGGTTGTTAACTGTGTTCCTCCCCAGATTGTACCAAACCTGTAACACTGAATTCCCTGAATCATTTGGCTTTCAGATGGGAGAGTGTTTTATAGTGAAAATATCAGGTTTTACAAATTAAAGAGCCAGTAGGATGTGGCAATATATGCTCTTGATTTTAAATTAGGTTGAAATTGACGCCTTTTGACAGAAATCTGAGAATCAAAATGAAGCAAATATTTAGGTTTTGAGCTCTGAGCCAAATGGCCCTACTGCTTATGATTGTACGCCTGCTACCTCAGAGGGGCTGGTGTGTCTTTGATATTCCCAGGAGCACATAATGGCAGCTGACTTGTTTGCCTTCAGCATCCCACAACTTCTTTCCTCGTGAATGAGCCTGTGGTTAATTGGCTCTCCAAACCAGGGTTAGCGTTCTCATTCTCCTTTTCATTAGATAAGGTGCTCTGAGCCTGTTGTTACCACCCCCACGTAGAGGCTGGGGATGAAGTCACCTCATAGGGAGTGGTGTGCCTGTTTAAAGCACCGTGGTATTGATAGATGAATAATAGCCACTGTCGGATCCGCCTTGACATGTTCCTGCCACTGGGAGGAATTCTTTTTCCCCCATTCTTTCTTTATTATTATTGCTATTATTATTTTTTGCTTGTAGCATGGAAGAAAGCGTCTTAAATTCTGCAGGCTACGTAATTGTGCCCAAGAGCCTTCTCCTGAAGTGCGTCCTGCCCCCATAACCTTTTCTCTAAGTGAAGTTAACTATGCAGAAAGCCAATTAGAAGAATTCGCTTAGGATTCTTTCCCCAACTGTCGCTCGCAGTGCATTTGGCATTGTTGCCAGACGAAGATGTTGAAAAAATAGCAGTATGGTCTGTATCAGCCAGCCCATTTCCTACCTTCCTGACTTAGCCACAAACTCCAGTTTTCTTTATGTGTCATCTTTCCATTTAGGAAATTAATTCAGTTCTCAAAGCCCACTTCAAAGGTCATTTCTGCTATGGGGGTTTGTTTTTGACTATTTAGCGGTGCTGGGAATTGTTTGGGTCCTTTTTATAATAACTAATGATTATACACATTTAGTTGTTGAATTTTATAATAACTAACGATTATACACATTTACTTGTTGAATTTTAGTACTTCTAGATAAACAGTAACACACTTAATAAATAACCCTGTGGTCTATACATTGCCCTCCATTTTCAATGGAGAACATTAAATAAATGAAACACAAGGAAGACACCTAGCTTCAATGCCCCGCAGATGCCTTCTGTTCTCAAATCCAATCTCTCTGTCAGGAAGCATAATCTGTTGTTCTCCAATGATCATGATCTTAGCCCAGGTTGCCTGAATCCCTCCTTGTGCCAAGTGCTTTAAATGAAATCATAGTTTTCTTGCCAGTGGCTCAATCTTATTTACAAATGGGTGGCCCCAGGGTCAAGAGCATTTAGTAACTTCCTCAAGTTTAGATAACAGCAGGAGGCATCTAGGATATGTACCATTCTTTGCCATATCTTGAATCTAATATCTAGTTAATGAAAATGTTGCAAAATCTTAGTATTGCTGGAGGCCACCTTCAGCCACCAGCAATAGGGAAGCTTGACTTCACCTCCTGCATTTCAGACCATACTGGATTGTAGCCTATTGGCAGCATCTAATTGACATGCAAGATCCTAGGGCAAGGAAAATCTGGGAAATGTAGCTCCTATGCATGATGGGGCAGAAGCTGACAGTGGGAACGTACTGCCGACCAAAGATCTCTGGAATAGCTGTGGTAATCCTGTGAGAGAAAAATGGCAGTTTACATGAGACCATGTGACTCTAACCATTGGACCCTGTCACTCAAGTATGCAGTGGTCTCACCTACCACTAGGGGGAGATGAGCAACCATACAGGTTGATGTCTTGAAGGACTGCTTGTTAATGCATCTTGGAAAGAGGACTGGGAAAGAAGTAGATGTTTCTTCCTCTGGTGATGAGATGTTTCTGCTATGGAATATTAATGGGAAACTCATCAGGCAAACAGATGCCCGGAGAGCCTTTTCCAGACGTGCTCCCATTTATAGTCACTCTGTGGACGCGCAGCCATCCCTGTGCCTCCTCCATCAGCGCCCTAAGCAGTAAGCAGTGGAGCCTTTGCGGCCTCTCCTGATGAAGGGGGCAGCTTGTTCATCCCGGCCACCCAGAACCGAAATAATCACACAGAAACCATATTATTTAAATCACCTCTTGGCCCATTAGCTCTAGCTTCTTACTGGCTAACTTATATATTAATTTAACCCATTTCTATTAATCTGTGTATGGCCACGTGGCTGTGGCTTACCGGTTAAAGTTCGGGCATCCATCTCTGGCCGGGCTATATAGCTTCTCTTTGACTCCGCCTCCTTTCTCCTAGCATTCAGTTTAGTCTTCCCTGCCTAGCTCTGTTCTACCCTATCAGGCCAAGCCAGTTTCTTTATTCATTAGCCAATAAAAGCAACGCAGACAGAAGGACCTCCCACACCACTCTCCTGCTCTGCAGCTCCATCATTTGAGTTTTTTTTATCCATGACCATCATTTCCTAAGTTCTCTTCAGTGGACCCACTTAAATTCTGGATGGCTGTTCACTTCTTCCTCTCAATTGTTCGGTTTGCCCATTGCCTGCTTGTTCCCTTTACAGTAGCAATGCTATCTAGCATGACAATGTTTCATCTCCATGTTTTCCTTCCACCTTCAATGGATTAGGGCAGAGCTCACATTTATGAGATGTGGGCTTTTACTTGTAAAAGTGTTAGGACTTATGGGTAATAGCTATAAACGGAAAGGTAGGCGTTTATTTACAGCATAGGCTGACTAGTGAAGAGACACGCTCATAGTCACCCCACTTACTGTTGTGGCATGCCTTTTCTGATTATTCCACTGCTTTTATGGAGATGCCTGCCTGGAATAACACGTGGAATTTTGTCCCTTAAGTGCATGTTCGTGAGGTTTCCCGGAAGATTGATTGGAAAACGAGGATTTCAGTTCGTGGCCTCCTGTTAATCAGCTTAGATTTGTTAAAGTCATTAGTGCTATAAATTTCCTTGTACTTCCAATTTCTCTTGCTCAGGGTTAATTCAGTTTGGTGTGGGCAGAATATCTTCCACCAAGTAAGTGCTTTTAATGGAGCTTACCCTGGTTAATGACGATGGGGACACCCAAAGGGAACAGGCACTTGGTTCAGAGTCCCTATGGGAGACGAGTCTGCTAGAGTACTCTCCTGGGGAAATCTGCCAGCCCCTGGAGTCAGTGCTGAATTCGTTTCTCTTCCCTGAAGTCCAAACATGGGCTGCACCCTCCTCATACCCGCTCCTTTTTTCTCACGTTCTAACTTGGGAAACTTTGGGAAAGTTGAAGCTAACTGTGACGTTGGTGGCCCTGTATCCCACACGTTCAGACTTGAGTGCTTCACTATATGCACGCTGCAGTTGCTTTCTATGGAAGCAAAGTCAATAATGCTCCCCTGGATAGAAGCAAGTCCAGCGTGAATCAGGCTTTCTGCTGGGGCAGGGAGAGCTGAGTGCTTCAGGCTGATGGCTCCTGTGGGCAAAGGATGGGCTGGTTTCAAGGTGAGAGCCTCTGTTGTGAGTCAATCCACACATAGTCCTTGAGAGTATTCAGTTATAGACTCTAATGTCTGCCCATCTCTCTAGGCTTATCTATTCTTACACCCTCTCACTGTGTTGTTCAAGGCTTAACACATGCTAAGTCACTCTGAATTCAAAAACAGAATCCTCCAGGATGTGCTGTGGGACAATGGTCTGTACCCCATCACTTGTATTTTAAATAAATGCTGATTGGCCAGTAGCCAGGCAGGAAGCATAGGTGGGGCTACAGCGACCAGGCAGGAAGTAGAGGCGGGGCAATGAGAATTATGGGAAGAGGAAAGTTTCAGTCTGCAGTTGTCACCCAGCCACAAAGGAAGCCAGACACAGAGCAAGCAAGATGTGACTGCCTCGCTGAAAAAGGTACCAAGCCACATGGCTAATGCAGACAAGTATTATTGGCTAATATAAGTTATAAGAGTTAATAAGAAGCTAATAGGCCAATTAGTTTATAATTAATGTAGACGTCTGTGTGTTTTCTTTGGGACTGAACAACTGCAGGACCAGGTGGGACAGAAACTAGTCAACAAACAGGCCCCTGGTGTGCCCTCTGTTCTGTGCCCGTCACCTGGTGTGCCCCCTGTTCTGTGCCCATCACCTGGTGTGTCCCTGTTCTGTGCCCATCACCTGGTGTGCCCCTGTTCTGTGCCCATCACCTGGTGTGCCCCCTGTTCTGTGCCCGTCACCTGGTGTGCCCCCTGTTCTGTGCCCATCACCTGGTGTGTCCCTGTTCTGTGCCCATCACCTGGTGTGCCCCCTGTTCTGTGCCCGTCACCTGGTGTGCCCCGTTCTGTGCCCGTCACCTGGTGTGCCCCTGTTCTGTGCCCGTCACCTGGTGTGTCCCTGTTCTTTGCTCATCAGCTGTGATGATGTTTCTACTACTTGCCTGCGGAACCATCTCCCCATGTAAGATCTGCAAGTTTGTGACAGGTTGATCAATTGGCACCCAAGTGTCTTCTTCTGTTTCTTCTGCCTTTGTCAATGGTACCTGCACCCTGGGACAAGCCTTACCAAGATGGGGGAAGATCAGCGCATTTTGCCATAGGTCTTTCTCCTTTTTGGTCCTGCTCTTTGTTCTTCTCTTAGCCCTGGCCCTTCCTTGAGTCACCCCTGTAGCTTGTCTCCAAATACTGCTGATGTTACTAAGCCTGTTCTGTGAGAACCACACATTTACAGGCCAGCCTGTCTCTCAAGAATGGGTACAGTTGAAAGGCTCAGGTTCATCCTAAGGCGTGGCCAGGCGGGTAGTTATCCACAGTCATGGGATGACTCCCGCTCTTTAGGTGTGCTTCGGGCCATGATACGCAGCTCTCTAATGACTTTATTAGTTTTATCGAGGACATTCTCATGATCTATACTATTTGATAAAATGCCTGCATCTACTTGTTTCAGCTGACCATGAGGGTGTAGAACTCTTCCTGAAACCTCTCTCGATGAAGCCCAGAGTAGCAGGTGGTTAAGAATTGCAATACTTCTTTCCTCATGGTGCTTCAAGGGACCAGCCACTGCCCAACACAGTCACTGCTTCAGAAGTACTTAACCAGTGAACAAGTGTCTCTTACAGTAATAAAAAAAAATTTCACTAGGCTGCACTGGTGTCTACATGTCTCCAACCATGCTGCAAGGAGAATGATTTATTCTTAATCAAAAAATATTAATTTTATTGATCCAAAGGAGCCATGTAAAATTGTTTTCCTCTTGCTTGCCATTTCCATTTTTTTTTCCCGATTTGGGCCAGCCAGCAGTGCCAACAGCTGAACAGGTCCCATGGATCTTAATAAGGACTCATGCTTCCCGGAAAGATAATAAGCAAGTGTGGAGGGCAAGGTCACATTCTCCAAGCCTCTCTGACAGGAGGCCAAGATTAAAATGCGCGAGCTGGCCCAGAGGGCCGGGAGGAGGCTGCAATTTCTCACTGTGGATTTCCTCCGAGTACCATTAGCTTACCAAGAGGAGCACAGGGTGGATTGCATTTCCAAGGGGGAGCTGGGTAATCTTGAACGTTCAGTTACGCATTGCAAGAATAGAACTATGATCCCAAACATACTCCTTTGTACCATAGAGACTTGCAAGACAATATTTCCAAGGCTAAGGAATGCCCTCACATTTTCTCCATAACTGAACCCAAGGAAGCCTAGAAGCCTCTAATTCAAAACAGTATCTTTTATTATAGATAAAGTACTTAACTATTCCATTTGTCATTGATGGTATCTCTGTACACTGGGCAACTTATAATGTTCATATCCTTTGACCATTAGAATGTCCTGTTATAACAACCGTTATGCTGGTAAGGAAAATGACTCATTAAAAGTTTAAGTCATCCAAAATAAAAAGAGCTAACACAGAAACATCTCAGCCCCTCCCTTGGTAATTACCGGTGTGAAGCAGCGCATGGCACACACACACACACACACACACACACACACACACACACACACACACACACACACACACACACGAGGATGAGCTCATTTATCAACAGTTGTTGATGAGAACAACAGGAAGTGAGGAAAATGAGCCCCAGGGTCCAGGCCCAAGAGCAAAGCAGCCAGAGATCTGAGCTGATGACCACACCTCCTGAAGCTGAGCAGCAGGCCCACCTTCCCTGTCCTGTCATGGGACGCCACAGCCACCTTCCACCTCTGTGAGGTGATAGAAGGAAGTACCGGGCTCCAGAGCACAGACAAGGCCATCTGCTGAGGTCTCTCAGCCCCAGCAATTCCCAGCTGCTCCCAGCTAGAGGGCTGATGGGCGCCCATGCAGAGCCCAGCTTCTAATCTCCAAACTCACCTGCCTGTCGCCTGTATCTATCCCTTCTTGTTGTTTAACCCAAGGTTAGGCTGAGTGAGCAGGGAGGTGTAGCCCACCATCCTATCATCCTTGCATGCCCGGCACTCCGGTTACAGGGTCAGTAGCCAAGGGTCTGGCCCAAGCAGCCTGGGAAGATTCTAGAGTTTGAGCCACTGGCCTGGAGGCAAGAGGTGGAGCAGCTAACCTGCTAACAGCAGTCAGCAGCTCCCTTCCACTGTGGCCTCCTCTTGGAAGATCTCTGTGAACTGTCTTAAGGCTAAGGTGGTTAAAATAGGCTCTTTTGATCCCATTGAGCCGACATCACCTGGCACTTGTTAGAAATGTAATCTTCCAGTCTTAGCTAATTAAGAGTCCCCAGGACTGTGCATTGTTGCAAAAACCTTGCCCCAAGCAATGTTAATGATTTTGCCAGAATCTCAGAGGTTTGAGAGACAGTGGGGCTTTGACCAATCCTTGTCTTTTTGCACTTGTGTATGAGTTCCTGTAGATATGAAAGACCCCAACCTATAGCAGATTCTCTCCCCCCCACACCCGGGACAGGAAGACGAACAATTAACAGGACCGGTTGCAAGTCTTCTAGGCAGATGGTTATCAGAACCGGTCTTAGTGAATGATTACCAGACTGTAAACTGAGTCACAATGGAACAGGCAGGATGCCGCGTACAGAATGTCACACCCAGCAGATGTCACATATTTGAGGTTTTTCTGGGAATAGGCTGAACTATGCTAATTTCGTTCTGGGTTGAACTCCAGTTTGAACGTCTAGACCAATCCCAATTGCACCCATACCCCATATTATAATTCATGTAAAACTTGTAATTTTGTCTATAAAAGCTTGCTTGCCTAGATGCTCGGGGTGCTTAGCTATCCCAAAGCTGGGCACCCGCTTGCGCAATCGTGAAATAAACCTTGTGCTTTTGCATCTGATGGCCTGGTTATTGAGCCTGGGGGCTCCTTGGTGACAAGACCATTTTGAGGGTCTTTCAGATACATGTGTGTGTTGGGGTTCATGGGCACATATGAGGGCATATATGTATAGCACAAGGAGAATCTTGGGTGCTCTTCCTCGGGTACTGTCCACCTTGGTGGTCGAGACAAGGTCTCTCATTGACCTGGAGCTCCCAAGTAATCTCGTCTGACTGGCAATGAGCTCCAGAGATCCTCCTATCTCTGTCTCCACCGCACTGGGATTAGAAGCATGCGTCTCCGTTTCTCACCTTTTTGTATGGGCTCTGGGTAGTGATCTTGGGTCCTTATGCTTGTATGTAAGCACTTTACCAACTCTGCTATCCCCCCAGCTCCCTCTTGTGTACTTTGCAATCTGAGTGAAATATAGGCTGTAAGGCTTTCTTTCTTGAACTGGAGGTGGAGTGATGCTCTCCCTTCTGTCGTTTCCACAGGGCTCTTGCAAGGTGGTTCGTGTTTCTACCATTACAGCATCACCGCAAGCCTTTTCTCCTAGAAGGGGCCCAGCCACATGCTCCTCAGTGGACCAGCTACTGACTGCATTGTGCCTTAAAGTCAGCAAAGCCAATAACTGCCCTGTGTAGGGCATTAACACAGGAGTCACAAGCGATGCTTTGGCCATTAACGTGTTTATGGGTGGACTGCTTTGCAAAACTGAGGGGAAGTATTACTCTTCTAGGATTAATATATTTGGTGAAATGTCTGCCAGGAGAGGAGGCTTTTGCTGATGAATAAAATGCTGCTGTTGATTTATCTAGTAATGGAGACCTGAAATTAGACGAATCTCGGTGTGCATGGGGAAGCCATTGTCATCTGGTTAATTATGTTTTGCCAGCAGGACAGGGAAACACTTTATTCTCAGTGCAGCCGGATGTTTTCAGCCAGAGCCCTGTATTGCAAATGACAGGCACATAAACGGGGACAAAGACAAGACTGCCAGAATGCCACGCTCCTGGACATTTGGTGCCTCTGAGACTCGACAGCCCTGTTCCCAGCTGTTAGCCGGCACCTGAGAGAGGGAAGCGATGGATGCTAGCCGTGCAGAGAGAGTTCTCGGGAGAGGGAGCAGCAAAGATTGTGATCTCCACAGGGAGCAAGTGCAGATCAAAAGCCAGAGGCAGGTATGGATGTTGATAAGCCCACTGTGGCTGGGCTGAGACTTTAAAACTTGGGTGAACGTCAATGAATGGAACAAACGTTAGTCATTGTGGCTGTGGTGCTCCTGTGTGCGTCTGTGCGCCGGCTATGTGATCTTACTTTTGTATACATTGAGTGAGGGGAAAACAGCTGTTGTCCAAAGATTCCCAAGTATAGAGGCCGAATGGGAGTGTTTTTCCAGAAAGGGTGGATCTATGCTTGACAGTGATGGGAGAGCATTGTCTCTGTGGTCCCTACAACTCTGTGGCCCAAGAGGGGTCCCTACAATACCAATGGGGGTATACGTCCCCTCTCATGATAAAGAGAACATTCAGGGGTGATAAACTCAAGGGCACTGATTAAGGGCACACAGCCATTCTAGGGAAGAAGTCATCAAGTGATTCCAAGACCTACACTCCTGCCTGGCCAGGAGGGCCATTGGCTCTGTAGCTGAACAGTTAATTCCCTGGTGGGACCATGCTCTGCCAAAGCAAGCAGTGAGAATATTAGGAACCTCATCTTGGCAACAGTGTTCTCAGGCACAAGGAAATGGGCTAGTTTTTAATAAAGGATGCTGAGATACTGACCCTGGTAAGGTCATGTATAAATTGGAGATTCCTCATTTGTTTCTTCTTCACGCAGACCTGAATAATCACACAGAAACAATATTCATTACAACACTGGCTGATGTCTCAGGTGTATTTCTAGCCTGCTCTTACTTCTTAAATGAACCCATTTCTATTACTTTATATTTTACCATGAGTCTCGTGGTTTGTTATCTCTTGCTTCTTGGGCAGCTACATGGTGTCTTCTTGACTCCTCCTACTTTCTCTATATATCTCTGTTCAGCTTTCCTGCCTGGATTTACTCTGCTAAGTCATTGGCCAAAACAGTTTTATTCATCAACCAATAAAAGCAACACATATACAGAAGGGCATCCCACATCAGTTACAGATGAAGTGTGTCTAAACCTTCTTTATGCCAAAGAGTCTGTATGTAAGTGATAGGCTTTTTCATTCTCACAAATTGAGGTTATATTTTTAAGACAAATAATACCTCAAAACTGTCTGACTAGGGCAGCTTTCACTTTAAATCCTAGTAACCAAAGGCAAATGGACATCTCCAGCCATGTCCCTCTCTCAGGGGGTGCCTGCCTGCCTGCCTGCCTGCCTGCCTGCCTGCCTAGTACCTCCTGTATCTTCATGGCTGCTGTATCTCAACATGGAGAGGCTGTGTATGGAAGTGAAGGATCACTAGAAGGAGGGGAAACTCCAAATGTGGAGAAATGAAAATGAAAAGAGGGTCAAGTTGGCTTGTGCTATGAGCCACATGGAAACATGAATCTCAGAGAGCTCTGGAAAGTAGTCCAAGCCAGAAATAACCAGGTGTATAGCCAGGGCGGGGAGCAAGAGGCTGTCTTTGGACCCTGCTGTGCAGGCCACTCCCCTGTCCTCAAGGTCAGAAGAAATGTCTGTCCTGGTCCTTTCCAATCCAGATCCTACAGTAAAAGCCCACAGAGTACAGAGCGGAGATGCGGACCACACAAGTCCTTCTATCTCCCAAACCCTTTGATAGTTTTTGCTTTTTATTTTCATAAAACGCTGAAAGTGTGCTAGTCTGGGAATGTAGGATTCCCTGGTGTTCTGCCATGAAGGAGATCATGAAAAGCAGAATCTTTATACAGGAGTTTAAGGCATATTTGAAAACTGGCTTCGTGCAGTCATTCGTCCATCCATCCATCCATCCATCCATCCATCCATCCATCCATCTATCCATCCGAGTTGTGGTAGCTACTAGATGCCAGACATTGAGCTAAGCAATGGACGGGAGCCAAGCATGGGATGAGACTTGTCCTGGGTCTCCTGGAACTCATAACATTGATGCAAGAGGATACAGTAAATATGTGAGTGAATCAGAAATGTTGAAGTGTTGTGAAGGAACTGGATGTTGTCTGATGGTAGAGAAGTGCTCACAAGTAGCTTAACGGATGAGGGAACCAATGAGATGGAGGAGCCAAGGGAGACCTTCCTGCATCTCACAGGTCAGACGTGGAGGATGAGGGAACCAATGAGATGGAGGAGCCAAGGGAGACCTTCCTGCATCTCACAAGGTCAGATGTGGAAAGTTTGCTCTCTGACTGTTTTGGGACCTCATGAAATCAATTGTTTACAGAGAAATATCTGGTTCACAGAGTCACATTGCCCAGCGAACCCTTTCAGATCTCACGTCTGAGCACAGTGCTCCCGTCTCCTCGTCTCCCTGCCTATCCTCCACATCCTTTTTGCCTGCATTGCTCTCTTCCCCTATCTGTCACTGACAGATTTGATCTGCTTGTTCATCCAGTTTATCTTCAGCTGCCTACTTGGTCTGCTTGCGTTTCTATAGTGAGGTAACTGAGAATATGGCCAAGCACATGGAATATGTCTGCTTCACATGACCACACAACCTCACCTCCTTCTCTCCACACCCTCCTCTCCTTGCTAAAGCTCTCACTGTCTTGGGATGGTTGGTCATTCTGAAGCATTGTCTAAGGAGCCCATTTAAAGATCACCTAACTCTGTCAGACAATGCGATTTCATCTGGCTTAATATTTACCATTGATGATAGTCGAGACCCTGTGAAATGCAGGTGTTAGCATGCAGAGAATGAAGATGCAAATTACTGCCATCCAATCAGAAGCAGAGGACTCTCAACTGTTCCAAGGAAACTCCAGGCGTGGGGTTTACTGTCTTCTGGAGCACTAAGCTTTCTGGTATGTAACTTGAAAGGCTTTTGCTGGAGTTTCCCTCTCCTCATTTATCTACCGTTCGCATTTGTCTTCCTAGCCATCCATCTACTTGCAGGACCCATTCACATTACCCTTCCCATTTATCCATCTGTCCGTCTGCCCAGCTGTGGCAGCCCATTCATCTACCCTTCCCATTTGTCTGTCTGTCCATCTGCTCACCTGTGGCAACGTCTTCCATCATCTATTAAATTAACTTCATTGTCCTGTTGATTCCTTTTAAATGGTTCTAATACATCGTTGACATATATCCCTATGCCTTTTCCTAAGGCTAACTTTAAGAATATGTATGTAGATGTGTATATACCCTCACATACTCTACGTATGGAGAGTGAGGGAGGAGAGGGAAAGAAAGAAAGAAAAGACAGAGCAAGTTTAGCTTAGCCTTCCTTAAATGTGGTAGACTACTTAGAGGCACTGGTAGTTGGTAAAATAGTCTGACTCACAGCCTGTTTTATAATATATTACTGACTGTCTCATGTAGTTTGTAGAGGACTGTATAAAAATGTCAAGGGCCAGGAGATGGCTTCCTTGGTCAGCTGCTTGTCTATACATTCATGAGGAACTATGTTTCTTTTTTACCAACGTATTTTTTATTGATTATTTGGAAATTTCACATCACCTACCCCAGTCACACTCACTTCCCAGTCCTCCCAGGTCCACCCTTGTGACCTGCACCCCCCAAACAAAAACTAGAGGAGGAAGAGGGAGAAGAAGAGGAAGAGGGAGAAGAGGAGGGAGAGGAAGAAGAGGGAGAGGGAGAAGAGGAGGAAGAGGGAGAAGAGGAGGGAAAAGAGGAGGGAGAAGGAGGAGGAAGAGGGAGAAGAGGAGGGAGAGGGGGAAGAGGAGGAAGAGGGAGAAGAAGAGGGAGAGGGAGAAGAGGAGGAAATGGCTCCAGCTGTGTTACTCGTGCACTCACTGGCCAGTATCTTAAAACCGAGTCCTTCCCCACCTGCACCCGGCCAGCAGCATCAATCGTGGAGAGCTACACTCCAGCATCCTTATACAGTTTTTAAGAGTTCTTGTGGATGACTTCCTCTCTAGGCAGTTTCTGTCCCCAGTGCTCAGAAAGCCGGGCAAGGTGGCAGCCGCCTGGGACCCTGGCACTGAGTAGTGCGGGGACAGGTGGGTCCTGTGGGCTCCACTGCCAGATGGATGGATGACTCCAGGTTCAGTGAGAAACTTTGTCTCTAAAGGAGAAAGAGAGGGAGGGAAGGAAGGAGAGAGAGAGAGAAGGAGAGGAGAGGAGAGAGATCCAACTTCAACCTCTGGTCTCCACGCATGCATGCCCTAGCAGACACGTGCACACACCACACAGACACACACACACTGCGAAAGGAGAGAGGCCATATGGGTATGCTTTCACACAGTTGTAAATTTCAGTGACTTAAGTCACATGATCTTGAATTGGGGACTTTCTCTGAAGCGCTCAGCACGGCGTCACAGCCAGTGGTGCTTAATGGATTGTAATTTCTGCTTGATTTTTTTTGTTTGAGAAGCTTGACAGTTAGATCAGACTTAGCGGTCTGTTAACATTGGGTATGGATACCCTCTGAAAACCCTGCCAATAGCTGTGCAATGGTACAACACCCTCTTCATGCTTAGAATCAATGCTCTAGGAGCTGAGGTGGCCCAGAGTTATCATGAAGGGAATTTCGTTCCTAGAGCACCCCCACACGTTAGGATATCCCATGCAGAGTACGCTTGGAAAATGGTCTCCATTATCTATTTTATAAGTTTCTACGTTGGCAGAGATAACTTATGATTTAGCCATAGCTGGTCTAGTCTAGTTTTATTGCCTCGTGCACTTGCTGACCCTATTGATTTACCCTGAAGGTCTAATTTCGTCTGCAAGACCCCCTGTGAATTTTGTACATTTCAGATGCAGAAGTGTCGTTCTCAGCAACTTGCTCGCTCTGACTTCCTCTGCACACAAGAGCCGATGTGGAAAAGACAGCTGAGCAGAAGTCGGCAGCCTTTCACAAGCACAATGCCAAGTCTCCATTTATCCCCTCTAATTTAAGGCTCTCTGTGCCAGGATGAGCCTCCCATCTTCCAAATAGCCAGAGACTGAGATCTCCCAAGACACAGCAAGGCTGCAGAAATTGAAATTACCTTTGTGTGATAGATTTTTCTCATCTTTTTTCTTTCCTGAAAACCAAGAATTTTGAGAATGCTGGTGCCAGTTTTCTGCTATTCAAGCAGTGTGGTCACATACGTGGAAGACGGTTGGCAGGGGAGATTGAGTTCCGAAATCTCTAGATGCTTCGTGTGCCTTCGTGTATTAACCCATTCGCTAAACTAACCATGAGCCTTCCTCTCTGGCTGCACAAAACTAGGTCTTCTGAAGAGTGTGCTCCACAAGAAAGTCATTGCAGCCATCAGAGTGGCTGGTTCGAAGCCAGAATTTAGTAGCTAAAGGCATTTTTAAGTTCTAAGCTTCTCTAAATTTCTACAAAAGCAGCAAATGTGCTTGGGAAAGAACCTAAGAGTGAAGAGGAAGGGAGGGAGAAGCAGTTTCTCACCTAGACTGTTTTCTCCAGACCTTCAAACTGTTTTTAGAGAAGAGAATCTGCTCCTCTGGTGGCTACTTAAATTTCTTTCAGTAAGTCAAACACCACTGGGGACCTTTCGCTGGAGACCCGCTAGGAGATTCCACCCCCAACCTAATTTCACCCTTTTCCACATGGGGTTCTCCCAACAGGACTGCCAAAGGCCAGACACTTGTCCAAAGGTGGGGGTGGGGTCCACAACAGAAGACAGCTCTCTTTGAATTCCTTCTGTAGAGACGCCTGTAGGTTTTCTGTGGTGTCCCTTTGGGGTTTCTCTTTACTTGGTCCCTTTTGCCTTCTCTGAGGCGGCTCCTCTTGTTTGAGGCTCTTCAAGAAGAAAAGCCCTGCAGGAGAGGAGAGTGGTTGTCAGGGTACACATAGAAGACCGCAGGGAGTTGCACGGGAAAGACCGGATTAACGTCTGGAGAGAAACGCTTTCTCCCATAAAGAGCTGCTCCTCCTTTGTGTGTTATGGGGTTGCAAGATCACAGCTGAGGCTGAAGCTGAAGGCAGCCTGAATGACTGGGGATGCACACTCTGGGTTCTTCTGTATGTCCTGCATCATTGCCATGTAGGTCAGAGTTCATCTGTCCTTCCATTCTTGCTCTGCTGTGTCTCCTGTGCTCCTCTGGTCTTGTCCTTTGGGACTATTCTTCAGAGGACTGAGGGAAACCTGAACCCAATATGGGATCTTAGCTTCTTCAGCCATTGCTGTGACAACGTCTTAACAGTGTTGTTACCAGAGGGAAGGTTTGTTCAGGATCACAGTTTGAGGCTGTAATTGCATGACGCAGGCATTGTGGCGGCGGCTGCAGCTCTAACTCTGGTGGCAGGAGTGTGAGGCAGCTGGGAACGTTGCATGCAGACTCAGGAAGCAGAGAGATGAAGGCTGACGTGACGTTGGCTTCCTTGTCTCCTTTCAATTCAGTCCTAGCCCCAGTCTATGGGATGTTACCACTCAGGTTTAGGGTGAATCTTCCATGATCTGCTAAACTTGTCTGGAAACAACCTCATAGACACTCTCAGATCTGTGTCTTCTGAGTGATTCTAAAGCTAGTCAAGTTGATAATGAAGATGAACTATGATACACTGTAATGCCTTGTCAGTTGATCTCACGTGGAGACAGCTGACTGACAGAAGGGTAGCACGCACAACATGGGCAGATTGACAAGGTACGGCTCAGATCCTGGGTGGGACAGCCAGAGGAGGCAAGATGTCTCTGTTACAACTGCGTGAGAATTGTTTATATTATTTGTAATTGAATGGTTCTCTACATGTTTGACTGCAGGTAACAGAAACTGGGCGATGCTACACTGTGATTCAGGAGGAAGCCCCTATTTCCTTGTTTTCCTGTTCATTGGTTTATCAGTTTCTGATGCTGTTGATGGCCCTCTGTACAAACAGGAAGGCTCAGCTCATACGCTGACCTTTCTTTTCCTTCTCACAACCACACAATTATACTACAGCTTTGGTTTTCCTGCTGTTTTGATTTAGTTGTCTGTCTGTCCCTTCAGAGCAGCTCTCCTGGTCCCACAGCTGTTTTCCTCTCCCTCACCGCCAGTGTTCTGACCTACGGTCGTAGTCAGTATTTACAAGTTTTGTATGTAATTTGATCATGTAAGCTGAAAAATGGTGAACTGGATTTCTGTAGCTTTGATAAGCAGGATTTAATAGTGGGCTAACTATTATACAGTATTTTTAAAGAATTTTATTTTTATTTATGTGTATACTTATGTCTGTGTGGGGTGTGTGCACCTATGAGTGAAGGTGCCCGCAGGGTTAAGGGAAGAAGTCAGACGCCCTGAGCTGGAGTTACAGGTGGTTGTGGATGCTGGGAACTGAACTCGGATCCTCAGGAAGAGCAGCCAGCACTCTAACTGCGGAGTGTTTCTCTAGCCCCGTAAGAATATTGTTTTTGTTTTCTCTGTGTATGGCACACATTATGAAAGGTCATGGACTATGGAATGTGTTTTGAAATATTTAGCAAATACACATTTACAGAAATATTAAGAGATAAAGTGGCTATATCAGCATGTTAAATGCTGCACTTTTTATATATATAAATAGTGTAGCTGTAACAGATACATAATATGTATCCTCTTACCCATCTCATTTTGATAAAATTGAAAACTAATATTAAAAATACCCACACACTTGAGAGGAGGAGGCAGGAAAATCAGAAGTTCAGGATCATTTCAGGCTACATGATGAATTCCAAACCAACCTGGGATCCACAGACCCTGTCTCAAAAACAAAACCGAGAAGTAAAAATCACAAAAACAGCACCACTATCACCAACAAAAAGCCTGAGAGTAAAACCTAACTCATTTCAAAATCTAGATTTTTAAGCCGAGTTATAAATAGTAAATCATGCTTATAACTTACTCACATGGTTTATTAAGCACTAGGTTCAAGAGATATGCATAAGCCTTCATTGCTTTAAAGCTACAGCTAAAAATATTTAAGATTATGAGTAAGGACACGGAAGTGCTCTGTAAGCGACACCCTTGGAAGCAGTCACCTGACAGATGTCCTTAGCTCCACCAAAGTAGCCTATCCAACAAGATAATCATCAGCGTTGGTGTGGTGCCTGACCCTTGTCAGTGATCTCAACACTCGCAGGCCAAGGCAGAAGGATCAGGAGTTCTAGGATAGCTACGGAGTGAAACACCTACGTAAAAAGGATTTATCATAAGATGGGTAAATATGAAGTCTGTCTTACCTTTATAACAAGAAAGGCAGGAAGTGAACATGCTTTTGTTTCTTCCTACCACTGATCAGCTGCAGGCATTGCTTATCAATACCTGCATATTGAAATCAACTATAGATACTGCTTGCTGAGGTCTCTTTATTAAAAGAGGATCTAGCTTATCTCTTTATTATTCCAACTCTAACAAGCTGTTGATGACCAGAAAATATTTTTGAAAGAAATGTGTTGATCTGATTTCCTTTTGGAGATATTTTGTTGATAACTTTGTCAGTTTCATGATTCTCTCACTACTGTTTCCTTGATATATTGAGTACTTTCTAAAATTTCCAAATACCAGGAAATAACCTTCTAATAGAGATTTTCTTAGTATAAAGAGTATCTCATGTTCTATAAGGTGCATTTAAAACCCACGATTGCTTATGTTTTTATATTAGTTTATAACTTTGATTTGTCTTTTGCTTCATATATATAATTTATATATTCCTTTTCCCTGGTGTGGGACAATGGTCTGTATTCTGTCAATTATATTTTAAATAAACTCTGATTCCAGTAGCCAGGCAGGAAGTATAGGTGGGACAACCAGACAGGAAGCAGAGGCAGGTAAATGAGAACAGGAGAATTCTGGGAAGCGGAAAACTTGGTCTGTGGTCCTGTCCCAGCCACAGAAGAAGTAAGATGTGACTACCTCCCCTAAAAAGGTACCAAGCCACGTGGCTAACATAGACAAAAATAATGGGCTAATATAAGTTGTAAGAGTTATTAAGAAGCCTGAGCTAATGGGCCAATCAGTTTATAACTAATGTAGACCTCTGTGTGATTTCTTTGGAACTTAACAACTGTGGGGACCAGGCGGGACAGAAACCCTGACAACATTTCCCCACTTTGACAATTTTTTGCAAATCAGGTTTCAGATTTATTTGTCTAATAGAATCCTGTTTGGACAGTTTTATCTTTAATATTGTCTTTATTTCTGTTCAGAGTTCAGGCTGAGTAGAAAGACCACAGATCCCAGTCTATCTGGGGTCTTCTGTTGTATTCCTAAAGAACATATCAGCTGTACAATAAATTTGGTGACTGCTGTAACGATGAGCGAGCCATACAATTTTATCTAAATGCAGCAACGGCATATAATTATAACGCATGAGTTCTCAACCATGGGAGTGTCATATCCCGAGGGTGGGAAAATTGATTTCCAGGAGGCTGGACATGGGGGAGGGGGAGGCAAAGGATCTTTAGTGTTATAATTTTCAGCTATCCAAAAACAATAGTACATAAACAGAAATTAGCCAACTGTGGTTTGAACATATTTGAAAAAATAAAAATTGTGTCGAATCAATAATGTCCAACAATGTTTACATAGAATTTCTATTGAACCTTGTACTGTAGTGACTGTTGAAAGCTTGCAGCAGGGGTTACATAGGCTATACATAAACATTATGTTATTTTAGGCAAGGAACTATTAAGCATTTATAGCTTTTGACATCCATGGGACATCTTGGAACTGACCCCCTGTGGGCTCAACTGAACTGTTTTATCTGTGGCATTAGAATTTCGTGGGGGTGGAGGATCAACTAGGGTACCAAATCAGTCCAAACTGACTCAGAGGGCAACAGTCAGAAAGGGCACATGGAGAAACATGGATCTCATAGTGACCAAACAGACCATTGGCAAGTCCTTCCTCCCTTCCTTCTTCCCTCCCTCCCTTTCCTGTCCCTCCCTTTTTACCTCTCCCTCCCTTTGTTCTTCTTGCAGTTTAGGTGTAGTTTCTGTTTAATCAATGGACTTGGTTCATGGTGCTGAGGACTGAATCCATAGTTTGTGTGTGCAAAGCATTTGTCCTACCAATGAGCTTCACCCACAGCCGCACGTCACCAACTGAACACTTTCAGTTTGTCTCATCAGCAACATCAACGTGGCCAAGGCAGTTGTCCCTCCTATACCCTCGGATAACATTACCTTTCAGTATCTGACCATATCGACTGTCTGGTTCTCTTAGAGCTGAACGCCACCTACTTCACAGGCTGAGATGAACGAGGCTGTGAATTGCTGTCCATGTCTGCGTTTTCTCTCTCCTAATGAGCTTTTCTCATGCTTGCTGGTTTCTTTCTCACCTCTGCCCAGCATCTAACTGCTGAAGTGCTAAGGAGCTCGGGTCCCTTTATATTTTATTCCTAGGTGACCTCATCCAATTCCATCATTTTAAATCCTTCTGTACAATTTTACACCTCAAGCCGTGATGGAACCCAGGGAGAACCCAGCTAAATTCCCCAGATTTAACCTACGTCCCCTGCGCTTCCTGGCTGATGAACTCTCCAGATCCACTCCACTTCACCTGCTCCTGGCTAATCTTCAGTCTCCTTTCCTCACCCTTCAGCCCATGAACGCCTTTAAGCTCTGTGCCTGGCAGGGAGTGGCTCTGAGGTTTGCTCTCTCTTCTTCCCAGGCTCGGCTGCCTAGTATTTGTGTGTGTGTGTGTGTGTGTGTGTGTGTGTGGCTTTTGAGAGGCTCATCTCATTGGGTAATGTAACAGGGAGTGAGGGTCCCTTTGTTTGTCTACCCGGCTAGCTTACATCCAAAATACACCTGAAATAACCACAAAGAAATTGTATTAATTAAATCACTGCCTGGCCCATTATCTCTAGCCTCTTACTGGCTCTCACATCTTGATTTAACCCATTTCTGATAATCTGTATATTACCACGTGGCAGTGGCCTACCGGGAAAGATTTGGCATGTCTGTTTCTGGCAGCTCCATGGCGGCTCTCTCTCTGCCCTTCCTCCCAGCATCCAGTTCTGTCTACTCAGTCTACCTAAGTGCTGCCCTATCAAAAGGCCAAGGCAGTTTCTTTATTTAACCAATGAAAGCAACACATAGACAGAAGAACCTCCCACACCAGGGTAGCACACCTGCCATGGTAGCACAGGCCTGGCTGGGCCACAGAGACCTACCCTGAATTCTGCTGTGTCTCCCGTGACCTATTGACATGCCTGTTTGGATGTGTAGTGCTTACCTTAATTAGCTGCATGCTCCAAATGGTTTCCCTTTGCCTATGAGCCACACTGTCATCATCTCAGCTTCTCAAGCCACAGAATTAATATGTTCCTTGATGTGTCTCTGTAAGCCATCATCCATGTTCCTTTGAGCATGCCAACCGATTCTGCCACTTCACCTTTCTGGACTCTTCCTGTCCCTCTGCAGTTCCCAATCCCGCTAGTTTTCGTGCAGATTCCAGACTGACCTCCTGCTCACACTTGCCTCTCAGCCCACATTCTTACTATTCCCATCATGCGCTCAAAGATCTTTAAAAAACATAAACCAGAGCCCTTTGTTCCTGCCTTACAATTTCCCTTTGGCTTTTCCCTGCAGTGGGAATCATGATCAATAAGGAGCTCTGCCCACTTCCTCCCTCCACTGTCCCTGGCCTGTAGACCCAGAACATGGTGGCCGGTTCCTGTCACAGAGTTACCCGTGTTTCTCCCACCCAGACACTTCTGGTTCATCTTTGTGTATGACTGTTCTTGGCTGAGAAGCCTTAGCTTATTCCCTCGGAGAGGCTCCACTCAGTACCACCATTAAGGATGCTGCTCACCTCCAGTGGCCACGCTACTCAGTCTGGCCCAGTTATTTGTTCAGAGGCAGAATATTTATTGTAGAAATTTGTCCAGTGCCAATCGTGGGGCCTTAACTCAGTTTGGATTTGGGAGGGAGTCAAGGTAAGATGGAGGGCATCTGGCAGTGCGCTTTGTCAGAGTGAGACAGTATTGTGAGGTGTGGCCCTTATATGTGCCCTGGGGGAACCCTTGAGAGCCATTGTCCCTAGTGAGTGTAAACATCTAGGACTAGGAAGCCTTGTCATTCTCAAAGGCCACAGGTAGTTAGCCTTAAGAAGAGGTTTGCCTGTCCCTTCTGACAAGTCTCAGAAATGATGGTACTCGAGTTCTTTTGTCTTGCTGAGCCCCAGCCTGGTTCATCAGCCCAGTGGATGGGTCTTGAACATCAGTGGAGATGCTCTGGGACCTCATTGCCTTGGCGTTGCCTTGCTGCTTTTATCTTCTTCCCAGCCTCCTTGCATACAGCATCAGTACCAGAGTAGCTTTCCTTATCATGATTGAGCATAAAGATCACATGGTTGCAGAGATGCAGTGAAACGGAGGGTCTCAGACACATCCTCCTTTTTCCTCTTCTCTCTCCATGTCCTGCTCCCACCAGGTCCTGGACTGATGCAGTGATGGCTGTCCCATTGAGGACCGAGCCAATTTTACATTCTGGGGCATGAGTTCCTCCAGCCCTAGCCCTTCAAGGTGCTCACCTTTCCTCCCAGGCTAGGTGCATCTTCCGTTGTGAAGCTTTCCCCGCGTCGCTTTAGATGCTGGTGTGGCTCCATCTCTTTCCTTTGTCTCCCATTGTCAGTGCCGTGGACACAGGAGCCTGCTTCTTCCTTTGCAGAGAGCCCATTCTTAGTCCCTCAACTATGCAGTGCATGTATCGCAGTGTGCACTATGCCTTGTCTGTGGGCTTAATTCTCAAATAGATAAATGATGGCCATATGCAGCCGTTCAGTACTGGTGAATTGCTGTGTGCGGAGGGCTTTGTTGGCGGATAGGTTGGTTGGTTTTAAAATCATGTTTTCGTCAGTGGAGCCGTCACGCGTGTGAAAGCTTATGGAGCATACAGGTATGTTCCTATGTGGATGATACCCATGCCATCTTGAACCCAGAAGTTTCGTTTTTATTTACTGTTTATTGATTAGTTATTCTTCTATAGTATTATCCAGAACCCATAGGAATGTTGGTTTGGGGAATGCATCCAGTACAGACAATTCTTATTTTGACTTCTCTCAGCTGCCTGGGTGGCCATTGACTTCTTGCCTATGTGCTCTTTCTCTTCTATTACCATCCTTGAAAACAAAGCCAGGGCGACAGCTGCTTTTATAGACAACGCACAGAGACAAGGAGGAGAATTTAAGAGGTTAAAAGATACTAGAGAATTCCAAGTGATCCTTACATGTACAATTTGACTTTGTTGACACAACTTGAGAAGTATCTATTGTGCTGGGGAGGGGGCATTGTCCCTCATAGCTGGATTGGGTATGAATGTGACTATGGAGAGGGTAGATCTACGAGAGGAGTTATGGGATGGATATGATCAAATTATGTCGGATGAAATCCTTAAAGAATTAATAAAATTAGGGATAGATTTCTGAAAGAGACTAATAGAAAGGAGTACATTTCAGGGTCAGGTAGAACCCTGGTTCAAGGGAATCTCCCAGGCATCTACAAGGATGACCAAGCTAAGACTCCTAGTAATAGCGGATACTTAGCCTGAACTGGCCATTTCCTGTGACTGGATTGGTGCATGCCTAGCCCAGTTGTCATCAGAGAGGCTTCCTCCAGCAACTGATGGAAACAGATGCAGACCCACAGCCAAACATTAGGTGGAGTTCTGGGAATCCTGCAGAAGAGGGGGGGAGGAAGGATGGTAGGAGCCAGAGGGGTCAAGGACACCACAAGAAAACTGTCAGAATCAACTGTTCTGGGCTCACAAAGACTGAAATGACCACCAGGGACCCTGCATGGGACTGACCTAGGCCCTCTGCACATATGTGACAGTTGTGTAGCTTGGTCCTCTTGTTGGACTCCTAATGGTAGGAATAGGACCAGGGGCTGCCTCTGACTCTTTACTAGCTTTGGGACACTACTCTTCATACTGGGTCACTTTGCCCAGCCTTAATACATAGGGAAGTGCTTAGTCTTGCTGTATGAGTATTTGATACTTAGGGGAGGCCCGTCCTTTCCAAACAGAAATGGAGGGGGGAGTAGACAGAGGGGGTTGAGGTAGGGGGAGACACTAGGAGAGAGGAGGGAAGGGAAACTGCAGCCAGGATGTAAATTAAATAAATTTATTTAAAAATAATTGAGACTGATATGGCATCATGTCTGGTTAATTATGATTGCCTGGGCCTTAGCTATGTCCAAAGCAATCATACTGAGTCTTTTTTTGCTTACATTCAGAATGATTTGGGATGAAATAAAAAATACCCCCTATAGATGAATTTCTCTCAGTAAAGATGATGTACTGTTAAATTTTCTCAAAACAGCCCACAAGCTTATCTCAAAGTAGCTTTGGACCAGTGAACATTCTTTGAAAAAAAAGAAAGCCTTTTATTTTTTTCTAGTTGGAGAATAATATACATCAATTGTGGAGAAATTAAATGGAAATTGTGTGTATTCCTATGAAAGATAATTTCCACTTAGTGCCGTTCCTTTGGGCTACTCCTGTGATGTGCAGCGGCGGTCTCCTTTGCTGTGGGGTTTGCAGTGTGGCTTTTCCTGTGTGATGAGAGAGTCTAAATCCGCTAGCTCAGGCCTTCCAGAGACTGCCACCTCCTCTACCAACCCAGAAACAGTGTATCTTGGATTTTGCCTGGTTTGAAACAATTTATGCTGGAAGAGTTATAAAATGTAGAATCCATAATATGAATTTGGCTCACACTGTATCAGAAAAAAAAATAACTCCCACCACAGCCAGAGAGGAAATTTCACATATCAGCCGCCCAGTCAGTGCTTCTGATACATATTTCATGATCACGGCTGAGGGCTCTCCAAACTCAGAGCTGTATCATTCATTCACTCTTAGCTATGAGATTATTCTTGGCTCTTCGTGTTGGCATGTAGGCCTTCCTGCTGCTGATCTGCATGGACCATTTATCAAGTCAAGGGTTTAATCTATCAAAGTCAGTATTTCTTTGTTCTGCTTCTCTCTGTCTTGCCTTCCCATATGGCGTTGTCTTTTGCATGTGCACTGTTGGCTTTTCCAACAGTGATTTGGAACACCACAGTTTACCAAGCATCTTCACTATTTTTCAAAATAACACGTTATGGATGGAAGTCATATTTTATAGGAAATGATGATTATAAAGTTGACCAGTTTCTAGACCACTGCTTTATGATGTTCCAAGGCTGCTTGTTGGTAGTATCCCTGGCTGTTTCTGCCTGTAGCACCTACCTTTCCAGCTCACTCATTTTGAAAAGTGGTCATCTCTACTCATCTTTGGCTTCCTTCTCTCCTCTCCTGGATATTCATTGGCTCATTACATCCTCTGGGTTCTATACCTTGGATATTTTCTGGTTCTCCCCACTATCATTTTTATTTCCCGGACGCACACTCTTCTTTGCAGAAGCAAGAATGATCTGCTTAGGTGGCCTTTGGTGGATCCAGATGTGGAGGCCAAAACCAATTAAGTCATTATCAACACTGTCTGCCATGAACCAACCATACCTAAGCTCTGGGAACATAGCAATGCACAGGAATAAAAGGAAAACAACCTATAGATGAACTTACAGTGTAGTGCTGGAATGGAGAAGGGGAGATGTAAACAAAAATGCTGTTGGTAAGCCAAATATGATATTGCTAAATGCAGAAGTGATGTCACGCTATGAAGAGAGAATGAGGTGAGCCATCTAGCTGTGGTTCTAAAGGATGTGGTGTGGCGAATGAAAGTTAAAGGAGCACTCTGAACAAAAATAAATCAAAAGGCACCCCAGTTCCACGACCCAATTTCCAGAACTTTACAGCCTCCATGCCAAAGCACAGTGCTCATCTATGCCTGTGCAGGATGCGAGAAGAGCTCACATTCTCCTCCACCTCCACTGCTGAAGGTTTTAATCATCCTAATAAAAATACTGAATGTAGGCTGTGTTCACAGCGTTGTCCAGGCGAACACTGGCGAGAACCACCGGGCTGCAGGGCCCAGGAACTGGCCTCCATCTGAGCCATCCCCTTCTTTCCAGCACTTTGGGTCAGGAGTGTCTCCAGAAAGCACAGGCACTGATTCCTACTAAAGGTGGAACCTTTAGTAGGGTGGGACATTAGTTTATTGTAGACATGCCATCTGAGGGGATGTTGGGATACCAGCCCCTTCCTGTATCAAGAATTCTAAGTGGTCTTAATAGTAAAACCCAGAGTCAGCTATCAAGGTGAATGCTGAAAGATCAGAGAGACAAAGGAGCAAGCAAGAGCCACTTCTTACCTCACCAACTCCTCAGCCTGAAAGGGCGGGGGAGCTCCTGTCTCTGCCCGCCTTATATTCC
Source organism: Ondatra zibethicus (assembly GCA_004026605.1). Classification (NCBI taxonomy): domain Eukaryota; kingdom Metazoa; phylum Chordata; class Mammalia; order Rodentia; family Cricetidae; genus Ondatra; species Ondatra zibethicus. Next base: position 34,848 of record PVIU01010562.1, on the reverse strand, counting down.
TTTCTCCACCCAGCCATACCACTTCCTGTTTCCTCCTCCCTAGTGCTGGGATTAAAGGCATGTGCCCTCCCAGTACTGGGATCAAAGGCATGAGATTCCAAGTGCTGGGATTAAAGGTGTGTGCCACCACTGCCTGGCCTCTGTGGTTAATTAGTGCCTAGCTCTGCACTCTGTTCTCCAGGCAAGCTTTATTTGTTCCAACACAAACAAAATATCACAACAGCTTCCTGCTGCTTTCCTGGTTCTGCATTCTGCTCTTCCTGACCTTTCTCAGTCGTTGCGATGAGCATTTAAGTAAAGAGGGTTCACTCCTGCCGTGATGAATGACGGTCACCAAGAAGATGAGAAGCAGAGACCTGCTCCGTTCCTTCTCCCTCTACTACTTCTCTGTGTACTTGCGCACTCAAGGGAGGCGCATGCTCATTCTACCTGAGAATGAGTTTTCAGTCAACCAGAGGGACTCCACACCGGTGATTTCAGACTCCAGTGATCATTGCTTATGCCTCTTTTGTATTCCTTTGGCTCTTGGCTAATGTTTCTCATTCTGTTTTCACTGTGATTCTATAAAGGCCCAATGGTCTTCTGTATGTTAGTTTTATTTTTCTATTTTCATGTGTGTGTGTATGTTCGCATGTGTGTGAGCTCATGTATGCATGTGTATGCATATGGGTATACATGTATGCAGAGGCCTGAAGCTGATGTCAGGATATTTAGTGAGGCAGGTTGTCTCAGTCAAACTTAGAACCCGCTGATACCTGTAATCTTGTTAACCAGTTTACTCTGTGGATTCCATCTCCACCTCATCCAAAGAGCATCTCTCTGAGTTCTCGGGATCTGAACTCAGGTTCTTACACTTGCGGGCAAGCTCTTTAACCACTGAAACTTCCCCTTAGGCCTTTTATGTTAGCATTAATAATGGTTTGCCAGCACCTGCAGCCCACCTGCAGGTGTGTTCATCATCACTTCCTAAGGTCTGAACATGAGCTAGTTCAGGCCGCAATTTCAAACATCACCCACTTCAGCTATTTTGTTCAATAATTTAGTCATATATATGCCTGTTTCTTTGCTTAATAATGGAAATACAAAGTATTGAAATAACATATTTCTGCTAGCTAGTCAATATTCTGTTATCAATTACCCATATGAGACCACATTTTGCATTAACGCGATGGGGGCTCTACAGCGTATGGTCTATGTGCTGTGCAGGGGCATAATTGCACACACGCATGCATAGTAAGCAGATGAGGGAATTCATCTGTGCATCTGAGTTATTAACACTGATCGTCATGTGAGCGTTTCGGGTTTAGAACCTCATTGGTCTTCTGGGAGTTAGCGTCTCAATTTCAAGGAAAATTTAAACCCTTCCTCTCCTGTCCTCCTGTTCGTTTAATCCTGTTGAAGCAGAAGATCTCACTTCTCACCCAAAAAGCCAGACACTGATTAGAGGAGGAAGGTGAAGGTTCCCAGGCACTCTGAGTTCTTGGCAAATGAATGACAAATTAAATGTAAATGACCCAGAAATATACCATCCGTCTGTCAAAATCCGTCAAACTATCCATCCTTAATGCACATCTCAGTAATGTCGAGTTTGTTCACATTGTTGCTTCCTGTGGAGCTTGTCCTGGGCTGCCCGCCTGCAGCCACACCCTTTAAAGACACCTCCCCTTTCCTCTTCCCTCACCAGCGGCAACTGCCACTCACCTCTCTGCTGCTGTGACTAGTTGGGCAGCCTCACCTGTGTGGAGGCTGCAGTATGTGGGAAGTGATGGGCCTGGCTTCTTTTACCCTCTGTCCTGCGTGGTTACATTGTATCGTGTGACAGGAACTCTTCCCGCTTAGCAACAGTTTCCTGTGTTATTATCATTCTCACTCCTGCCTGCGGACACCAAGTGTCTCTCCCCTCTTGGTTATTGTGGCTTCACTTCTATCTAAGTTCAATTTGAAAATATACAGTGCTTAGATAAGATCTGTTTTCAGTTTTTTCTTTTTCTTTTTTTTAAAGATTTATTTATTATGTATTCAACATTCTGCCTCTATGTATGCCCTTACTCCAGAAGAGGGCACCAGATCTCATTACAGATGGTTGTGAGCCACCATGTGGTTGCTGGGAATTGAACTCAGGACCTCTGGAAGAGCAGGCAATGCTCTTAACCACTGAGCCACCTCTCCAGCCCCCTCAGTTTTTTTCTGAAAAAAAAAATGAAGCTTGAACCTCATTATCCTTTGTCTTAGTTAGGGTTTTTATTGCTGAGCTAAAACACCATGACTAACGCAACCAGAGGAGCAAAGGGCTTATTTCTTCTTAAACCTCGCAGGTCACACTCCATCTCTGTAGGAAGTCAGGGCAGGAACTCAAGGCAGGAGCCTGTGCGTGGGGACTGAAGCAGAGGCACACAGGAGTGATACCTACTGACTTGTTCCTCACAATTTGCTCAGTTTGTTTTCTTATAGAGCCCAGGACCACCCAGCCAGGGGTGACTCCACTCACAGTGGCCTGGGTCTTCCTGTATCAATCATTAGTCAAGAAGATGCCGTACAGATTTGATCACAAGTCAACTCGATGGAGGCATTTTCTCAATTGAAGTTCCTCTTTCCAGATGACTTTAGCTTGTGCCAAGTTAACATCACTTACAGCTCCTTACTCTAGATTGTTATTTCCTGGGGGAAATGGGAGTAAAGATTTCTTTAGACTGAAAAGAATAGTTAAATGGTGTTGGGAAAACATTTACAATTCTAACAACAGATGCTGAATGTGTTTGGCAAGTGGGTTAAATAAACCATGGCAATAAATGACTCATAACTATTAAAGTGTTAGAGTTAAGGAAGAATTGTTAAGACAACCTGTCCCTTTAAGAAGTCTGTGATTAGATTCCTTTCTGGACACATGGAGGGAGGGTGGAGAGCACAGCTTTGCTCTTACAGCACAACAAATGGTGCTTTCGGTTCACTCTTTATGAGTTAGTGGCATGGCTCAGAAGTCACACACACACACACACACACACACACACACCCCTACACCTGCTCGTATAATAGTGATCTTTTCTGAGGATGCATGAAGGCTGTGGTTATGTTTATGTAAAAATGAACCCTAGAACTCTTTTATAGTGATGGTAACCATAGTCTTTCCATTTTTCTACGTTCTGAAAATTGATAAACAGAGCTATTTATTTGCCTCCAGTTTTCTGAAGATTGGGTTCATTAATTAAGTTCGTGATTACAGTTCTCGTGTCAACTCTATTGATGGAGGCCTTGATAAATATAACCTAGTTTCTCTGGCTCCTGTTCCCTCCACACAGCCTCTCTATGTCCTCATCCTTGACCGGACATTGTGTGTACCAGCATTAGAAAAGCTCACAGCTTTAAACCCAATCTCTGGCTTCTCTTTTGATACCATGTTTTGTTTTGTTTTTTTTTTCACCGAAACTTAATTCATTGAATTATTTTTCCACAGAGTCCAGTTCAGAATTCCTTACCCCTTAGGTCATTACAAAGCATTTGCTTTGTGAAATATTCTGTTTTCAACTGTGCTTAAAAATCAGAAGTTTGGGGTCATTCTCCATTACAGAGACAACCTGAGGCCAGCCCAGGGAACACCAGAGCTGGTAGTTGGAGGAACAAAGTAACAGGTGACTCTGTTCCCTGTATGAAAGAAATCCAAGTGGCACCAGAAATGCATGGCTTGTCCTTGACATTATGTTAGCTGTAAACCACATACGGAATTCTGGGCTCAGCAAAGAGGTGCATAATCCCAGCGCCCAGGCAGCTAAGGCGTCGAGATGATGCATTTGAGGGCGGCTTGGGCTGCGTAGCAGTCTCAAGGCTGACAGGAGATGTGTAGTCAGACTGCTTCTAAATGGACAACATTAAATAGAAGCAATAAAAACCATCAACAAAACAACAAAAACCCAGTCATTATTCAGTTTCCTTTTCCTTATATATTGCATAATACCCAGGAAGGCTAGCAAATGCCACAGGCAGGGACCTACAAGAGGGCAGTGGACAAAAGTGCCCCTCAGGTCGTATGGTTAGGGGACCAATGGTGAGAAAGAAGGGGAGCTGTGCTTTAAGCAGCGGGCTCTTGGGAGCAGGGCAGAGATGTTTACTGGAATCCTTGTGAGCAAAGCAGTTGAGTGTTAACTATGCACAGAGGAGGACAGGGTGCCCGGCCAGTAAAGAAGGTTCCCGAGAGAAGCATGTGGTAAATTTTGAATGGGGAAAAAGTTCAGAGAGGTTCTGCTGTTAAGTGTACCTACACACGGCAGTGCGAGCGCCAACCATGCTTTCTGTCAAGAGCGGATGCCGTGGCCAGATGGCGTGTGCCTTCTCTTCCCGCATTTGGCCTGAAGAGGCCTTGCCGTGCAGATCATCATAGAGCATGTTTGTCCTGCACACTGCAGGAAATGCGAAGTGACCCATGAAAACCACAGTCCCTGGTCTCTGTGGCAGGCAGCGTGAGTGCTCCCCAGTACCATGGATACAGACGTATCTTGTTGACATGAAGGATGACACAGACGACGAGGCGTGTCTTCCTTCCATGGTACCACAGGGACAATTGCTGCACGCCTGGCTGGTAAAGTGGTCAGCACAGCAACCCTATCCAGGTGTTCTGTACCACCTTCTGCCATCGTCAACCCAGCCCCTGAGTTCTACTGCATGGGGCCCACACGGAGGACACTCACATTGCGGGCGCACACCGTGCTTTAGCTTAGGCTTGGCATTTTCCCCATGAACGAACAGCTAGTAAATGTTTTCTGTGTCTGCCACAAGTACACAACTCTGGGAGTCACAGTGACTCATGCAATGGTCCGTTTTCTCAAAGGAGAAGGCGCATGCCCACCAGCACTTGTGTTTGCTGCCGACTCTGTTGGTGGGCGGTGTCATTCACCTTTCCGCAGGGAGCAAGGACAGCAACCACTTTCACGTCTCTTCCACCTCACATCATAGAGCACAGACTGTGTGCCTTCCATTTCTCTCCTGTCACTTCACCTCCTTCTCACTTCCCACAGTGCCCAGGTGGGCACAGGGCTCCGGCATTGACTTTGCCCTGACTGGAGTGCCCGGGCTGTATGGTTGGCTTCCATCTGCCCGGGCAGCACCCAGGCATTGCCTTCTAATGTCTCCATTCTCAATGTTGATTCTTAGTCTCTCTGCGGGAGTGTTTCCAAATTAAAACATGCGCTCCCCACCCAAAGACAGTAATTTCTTCACAGACTCCCAGGTGCTGATCGTTGTGCGGCCACCAGCAATGGCTTCTTCAGTGACATCTGAAGTCAGTGTGTAACAAAAGGCAGATGTATTAGGTGCTTTGTTACTCGGCTTCCTAAGATTATTATGAAGGAGACTGTAGTGTTTGAATGAGAAGCGTCTCCCACGGGTACAAGTGTTTGACACTTGGTCCTTAGTTGGTGGCACCGTTTGAAGTTACGGAACCTTTAGGATGAACACGTCACCAGGACAGCTTTGATTGCTTGTAGCTTCCCACTTCTGGGTTGCACACTGTGCTTTTGAATGAGGTTGAGATGGGATCCCAGCTTCTTGCTCTTCCACGCCTGCTGCCATGCCTTCTGGACATTATGGGCTGCCCGACCCCCAAAATCAATCAATCAATCAATCAATAAAAAGTTACTTTTGGTCAGGACATTTTATCACATGAATGGAAAACTAACTAATACAGTGACAAACATCACTTTTGGGGACCCAAAAGCTGATGACGTCAACAATATAGAATGCCTTTGAAAGGCTTATTTTCCTACAAATCAAGCCAGTTCTGGTGTACTAGATCCTTCAGTGGCACTGAGATATCACACCAAGGTGCTTGCATTTGAGGAATGAAGTAGAATTGATGCTTCTACTTCTTCCTCCTTCACTTTTTAGACAGGGTCTCATATCTCTATAGCCCTGGCTGTCCTGGAGCTCACCATGTAGACCTTGAACTCACAGAGCTCTGCTTGTCTCTGCCTCCCAAATACTAGGATTAAAGGTCTGTGCCACCACGTGTAACCTTGATGCTGCTGTTTTCAACTGAAAGAGAGACTTCCCGGAAGAAGTTGCATGGGACAGACAATGAAGAAGAGAAAGATACAGAGTTGGGAAGCTGTGGAGAGGCATATCTAGAGAAAATGAAGCTTCTCCACAGCAGCCCAGGAGCAGATGTGGGAAATGCAGGGCTCTGGGAGACCAAGAAGCAGTCAGTGAAGTTCACGGGAGCCTGGATGTGGTCATGGTACATCTGCTTGGGAGAGTGGTTAGGTCAGGTTATGGCAGACTCAGCAACCAGTTGGCGTTGCTGAGTTCATGTTTCTTTTTCCCTGCTACCTGAGCTCCTCTGTGTCCCTAAGTGGCAGCTTCTGAGGGACAGCATTTTCTGTTTCCAGTTTTGGTTTTCAGAGCAGCCACTTGGGCAGCTCCATGTGCTCCAGCCTGGGAGGAATCTTGTCTGAAATGCAGATTTGGTTTTTGATCTGCATTTTGTAGGTCAACAGGCTCAGTTCCTTGGCAGTAATTACAGGGCTCACAAGGCTGTTGCTCCTGAATAATTTATCTTCCTTTAGCTGCAAACAAACTTTCCTAAGAAACAGCTGTCTCTCTGGTACCATTGTTCCAGGGGAATGAGGCATTTTACCCCCTCTAGAATTGTCTTGAGTACAGATTCTCCCTTCCCAGATGTGGGACTTGAAACCACATGTTGGTAGCAGATAGCATTTCTCTTCCTGGCCATATCTAGGGAGAACCCCAAAGATGTGCTTTTATCTTGGCATGAGAGGCTGTGGAGTATGTCCTTGTTCCATATGTGGACTTTGGCAGCAGGAAGCAGAGAGAACAGCTTTTGGTGCCCAGCAAAACAGGCCATTTGAGGATAAATGCATGGACAGACGGTTCTAAAGCTGTTTCCAAGTCCTCCCAAATCATTTCCGTTTGGCTTTTAAATTATTTGTGCATTCCTTATTTGTTTGTTTTGAGACACACTTGTTATAAAGCCCAGGCTGACCTCAGACTTGCTGGGTTCCTTCTGTCTGAACTAAGGCACTAAGCATGCCCCCTTTTCTTCATTTTTTAAAGAACATAGGTTCTAATACTAAATTCACAACCGCGTGTTTGCAAGACGAGCACTTTATGAACCATATCATCTCCTTAGCCCCTAAATATTTTGAATTGTCAAGAAATGTTGCCCCAGGGCACAGTGTGATATTTTTCGTTTTTTAGAAGTGTATGTGGGTGGCAGTGCCACTTTCAGGGCACCATTTGCAGAGGTGGGAGGCAGAGGGCAGCTCACTGCCCCTTCTGTTGCTGCTTATAGAGCCTCTGACTAAGCAGCTCTTCAGAACAAGGGTTTATTCTGGTTACCCTTAAAGGGTGCAGTCTGCCAAGATGGCATCTGGTCACATGCTTTCATTGAATTTTAGGAAGTCTTTAATTCCTTCCTTTATTTCTTCCTTGACCCATTGATGAATCAGGTAAGCATTGTTTATTTTCCCTGTGTTTGTGGACTTTCTGAAATTAGTGTTGCTGTTGAATTCTGATCTGTTAAGATACATGGGGTTATTCCAAATTTTGTATCTGTTGAGGTTTCCTTTGTTACCTAGTATGTGGTCAGTTTTTGAAAAGGTTCCATGAGGTACTAAGAAGAAGGTATATTCTTTTATGTTTGGATGGAATGTTCTATAGATGTCTGTTAAGGCCACTTGAGTCATAACATCTGTTAGTTCCCTTATTTCTCTGTTAATTTTCTGTCTGACAGATCTGTCCATTGGTGAGAGTGGGGTGTTGAAGTCTCCCACTATTAGTGTATGTGGTTTAATGTGTGATTTAAGCTTTAGAAATGTTTCTTTTACATATGAGGGTGCCCTTGTGTTTGGGGCATAGATGTTCAGTGTTGAGATTTCCTCTTGATGGATTTTTCCTGTGACTAATATGAAATGTCCTTTGTCTCTTTTGATTGATTCTGGTTTGAAGTCTATTTTGTTAGCTATTAGGATAGCTACACCAGCTTGTTTCTTAGATCCATTTGATTGGAAAAATTTTTCCCAATGCTTTACTCTGAGGCGATGTCTGTGTTTGAGGTTGAGGTGTTTTTCTTGTATGCAACAGAAGGATAGATTCTGTTTTAATATAAATCTGTTAGCCTGTGTCTTTTTATAGGTGAGTTGAGTCTATTTATATTAAGGGATATTAATGACCAGTGATTGCTATCTCTCTGTTGGTGATGTTATTGTGTGTATTTTTCCATTCTTTGGGATTTGCTGCTGTGAGATCATCTATTGTCTGTGTTTTGTGGATGTAGCCAACTTCCTTGGGTTGGAGTTTTCCTTCTAGTACTTTGTGTAAGACTGAGTTTGTGGCTAGCTATGGGTTAAATCTGGTTCTGTCATGGAATATCCTGTTTTGTCCTTCTATGATGATTGAAAGTTTTGCTGGGTATAGTAGTTTAGACTGGCATTTGTGGTCTCTTAAAGTCTGTATAAAACTTGATCAGGACTTTCTGGCTTTCATTGTTTCCATTGAGAAGTCAGGTGTAATTCTGTAATAGGTCTGCCATTATATGTTACTTGGCCTTTTTACTTTGTAGCTCCTAATATTTTTTCTATATTCTGTATGTTTAGTGTTTTGATTATTATGTGGTGAGGGGATTTTATCTTTTTTTGATCCAGTCTCTTTGGTGTTCTGTAAGCTTCTTGTATCTTCATAGGCATATCTTTCTTTAGGTTGGGAAAGTTTTCTTCTATGATTTTGTTGAGTATATTTTCTGTGCCTTTGAGTTGGACTTCTTCTATACCTATTATTCTTAGGTTTGGTCTTTTCATAGTGTCCCAGATTTCCTGGATATTTTGTGTTAAGTTTTTGTTTGATTTAATGTTTTCTTTGACCAATGAGTCTATTTCCTCTATTATATCTTCAGCATTTGAGATTCTCTCTTCCATCTCTAGTATTCTGCTGTTTATGCTTGCATTTGTGGTTCCTAATCATTTTCTCATAATTTCCATTTATATAATTCCCTCAGTTTGTGTTTTCTTTATTGTCTCTATTTCAGTTTTCAAGACTTGAATCGTTTCTTTCATCTGTTTGATTGCCTTTTCTTTGTTTTCTTTAAGGGATTTGTTGATTTCTCCCATTTTTTTCTATTCCTCCATTTCTTTGAGGAAATTTTACATTTCCTCTTTAAGGGCCTCAAACATTCTCATAAAGTATTTTTAGGTCATTTTCTTCTGTTTCACCTATATTTGATTGTTCAAGTCTTGCTGTTGTAAGGTCACTAGTTTTTACTGGTGTCGTGTGGCTCTTTGTGGTATTGATGGTGTCCTTACCATGTCTACCCATCTTTTTCTCTGATTGGTGTAGTTGGGGCTGTGTCTTTGGTGATCAATCTTCCAGGTGCCAGTGGATCCAAGGCTCAGATGTTTGTTCCTCGTGGTGCAGTCAGGGCCACGGTTCCAGTCACCCTGGAGGTCACTCAATGTTCCTGGAGGTCACTCAGCACTCCTGGGGTCCTTGTGGTCTGCTCCCATGGAGGTTGCTTGCTTGGAGCTGCTCCTGCTGACGTTGCTTTCTTGGGCCTGTTCCAGCAGAGGGCTCTGGCTCAGGCCTGCTCTGGCAAAGGTCGCTGGCTGGGGCCTGCTCTCTAGGAGGTCCCTGACTTGTGTCCAGTCCTGCAGAGGTCTCTGGCTTCAGGCCTGCTCCCTCAGTGGTCACTTCCTTGTACCTGCGCCTGTGGAGGTCGCTTGGTTTCATAATCAGAAATCAAAGACTGATGAATGCATGACAATTTCCCTCCCCTGTTAAGCAGTCTTGAACTCCACCCAGGGAAAGGTACCACCCATGGTAGGGGTGGATAAGTCTTCCCACCACAATTAGTGTCACCGGGAGAATGCCACACAGGCGTGCTTGGAGGCTCACCTTCCCTGGAGAGAGGGGACAATTTCCTCCAAGGCAGAGGCTGTGTGTGCTGTTATCTTAAAGAACAGGAGTACATGTCTTAGTTGCTTGTTTTTTGCCATGATAAAATGCCATGACCTAAAGCAGCTTATGAAAGGAAGAATTTATTTTGGCTTATGGTTCTAGAGGAATAATGCAGAGTGGAGTGTGTGTTTGTGTGTGTGTGTGTGTGCACACACGGGTATGAATGGTGAGTGTGTGTGGGGGGCGCATAACAGCAAGAACAGGATCTGAGAGGTCACATCTTCAACCACAATCACTAAACAGGGGGAGCAGACTGTAAGTGGGATGTGGCTGTGAACACTTAAAGCTTTCAGGATGTATTTTCTCCAGTAAGCCTGCATCCCATCCTCTTCCCCCCCAAAAAAAACCCTCCCTAAACACCACCACCAAGTAGGGACCAAATATTCAAATTCCTTATCCTGTGGGAGAACCTGGCTCATCCAGACCATCACAGTGTGTGAGGCAGTGCAACCACTGGCCTGTAGATGCTTGCAAAGTGTCTTAATTTGTAGTGGGTTTTCCTCGGAAATACAGAAGGGTAACAGGCAACTATCTGGTGAATTTGGTTTAGGGAGAATCACTTTTTATGTCTAGACTACGGTTGTCTATGTCCAAGGAAACAATCTGTCTGTGATTCCTGAATATTTACATGGTTTTCCAGACCCCACGTACAGCAGCAAGTGCAGCTTTGACCTTCAGGAAGCCCTTGTACGGGAAAGCGGGTGCAGTGTTTCCTTTTCCTTTTAAAGCATCCTAGAGCCTGAATCTGTGCTTCCTAATCACCTCCCAGCCTGGCTTTCGCTGTTTCGGTACAGATGATGATTACCTCTGGGCTGGAAGGAACACCCCAGGATGCCCGATTGCCTGGTTCAGAGGCCAGAACTGAATCTCCAAGTTCTTTCTCTGTGATTTATGCAGCCTGTCCTCTGACTATTGCTAGTTAGAGAGGAAACAGGCTCACACATTTCTGGGAGAGCCAAGGTAAAAAAGAGAGCTCTTTTGTCAGGGTAATAATAACACTTAGCACTTCTATAGGGCTTTTTATCTTCAAAGGGCTTTCCAGACATTAGCTAATGAAGAAGTCTGCTCAATTATACAGCAGCTGTTGAAAAAATAAATGTGATGCTTGGGTGTATTAAAGAATGCAAGGAGAAAACAGGCGAGCATCCTCCTCCACCCAGCATCTGTGCCATTCCTACTAATGGGTTTGCTTTACCTGGTGGGCCCAGCAGACATTAAATTAGTCCTGCCTGCAGAGTCAGGGTGGCTGGGGATAAGGTAGAGGCAGCGTGTAATGGCGAACTGAGAGCCTATATGATAGAAGGAAAGCCAACAAGAAGCTTCATAGCCTAATTTCTCCTCATGTTCTGTAATTCCAGGCACACACCATCCTAATGCAACAGGCACCAGACACAGCAACACTGAAACCCTTTCCAAGAAGAGACCTTCTCACCCATTCCCCCTGTTCACTACACACATTGTATCGAACACTCCCCAGACACTGGAGAAACAAGGGGGGCTGGGGCGATGGCAGAGTAGTTAAGTGTGGCATAGAGAGCACATGGCTGCTCTCCTGGAGGATCTGGGTTTGATTCCCAGCACCCAAATCGCAGCTCGCAACCATGCGTTAACGCCAGTTACTGGGGATCAGACACTTTCTTCTGGCATCTAGAGGCACGGACATGCATGTAGGCAAAACACCCATACACATAAAATACATTGGTAAAAAATTATGAAGGCTGAGGAGATGTTCATTTGGTGAAGTGTGGGCTTGAGAGCAGGAGGATGTGAATTCAGGTTTTTAGAAAGGTGGCTGTGGTTCCTCATGCTGTGATCTTAGAGACAGGAGGACCCTGATCTGCCCAGCAAGCCTTGTTGCGCTCCAGGCTCGAATTAGAGAGCCCATCTCTAAATAAGGTGGCTGGAATCCTTTGGCGTCCCCACATGTACACGTACATTTGCACCAACACACTGACAGCTGAACATTACATGGAAGCGGTTCAGAAAATATTCTAGGTCTCTCATTGTCCATGCCATTTACTTATTGTGCTTTGACCGTAGGGCTGGCATACATAGGCATAGACTCGTGTGCACACGTGCGCACACACACAGACACACACCCAAGTCAAGCAGATTTTTATTTTTTCTTATAATTTTGAGATTATAACACAATTATATCCCTTCTCCCTTCCATTTCCTACATTTAAACCCTCCCATATACCCCTCCTTGCTCTTTTTCAAATTGATGGCTTTGTTTGTCATTGTTGTTACACACACACACACACACACACACACACACACACACACACACACACACACACAGATGTATGTACATACATGTTCCTTTTATAGACTATTATTCACATTTACGCTTTCCAGGCTGGCCTTTTGGTATTAGATCACCCAGTGGTGTGCTCTTCCCCAGAAGAGACCATTTCCCCCGCTCTCAGCGTTCCTTGGCTGCTGTAGTTCTCTGTGTAGCATTCGGGCATGGTGGGCTTTCTTGTTGCTGTTTTTGTAGAAATGCACTAGGGCGTCAGTGCAAGAACTGAGCTGTGGCTTTGATAATGAGGACAACATAAACCACCCACAGCTGTTCTGTTGTTTGTTCCTGGCTTTTGCTTTGGGAAGTGGACAGCTTTTTCCTCCCTTCTTTCTTGTTTTGTTTGTTTGTTTTTTTTATAGTGATATCCTTTGATCTACACTGGGTACTCTGTTTAAAGCATAAATCTACAGGGTTGACCAGAATTCTTATGTAGAGAAGAGGAGGATCAGAGGGTGCCCTTGCACTCTTTGGGTGCCGGCCTGCCGTGTATGCAAGCCTGTCCACCTGCAGAGATTAGATGCCTGCCTCCCATTGACTGAAGAATACTCACACTTCTGATTGCATTGTTTGACAGAATGCAGTTATGAAAAATGAGTTCCTCCTTCGGGGACTTGAGAACAGGAAGTATTCTAGGAGTTGGGAGAGAAGGCAGAGGCAAGTGTCCCTAGACCAGAGAGAAATGTCTGAGGAAATTATAAATAGGCCCACTTTGCAGGCCTGAGACTAGAACAAAGGAAGAACGACAGGCCAGGCGCTCTACAGCCCCAGTCTACAGCCATCAAATGAGCGTCTACTTAGCGTCTCCTGCTGTCATGGCCTAGCATATTGTGATGCCTGCAGCATCAGGAGCAGGCCAATGGGAGCCCAGTGCCAGGGCCTGGGGTATCTTTGCTTAGACTCTGATGAAGTACATTGGGCCTGACAAAGTTAGAAAGATAAAAAGAATTTGGTGTTCACTGGCTCCTTCAGAGCATTAGTTAAAATAGGAAATAATTGAGAGCAAACATCTGGTTTCCTTTAGGTCATTAATTAATTAATTAATTTTGGTTTAGAAAGGATTTTTTTTAAGTAAAACAAGAACTGACCATATAATAGAATATTATGCACCTAATTGGAACAAGGAACCTTACCTTCTTATCACCATGCATAGCTTGAGTGAATTGATCAGGCCCTGGAAGGGATATGTTTATATGATGTTTGCATGTATAAGTGGTATGTGTATGTATTCACTGATACTCACATGGGAAGAGATTGCTGGTTCTGGAAGGATAATGGAGTCGCTCTTCAAGAGAAGAATGGAAGAATCAGGAGACACAGGAGATGCCCCATTTTCCCTCCTCCAGCTTCTAAAAGCTCCTTTTTATTTTTAGATAGCTGTGCATTGATGTGCAGTAGAGAAGCTGGTAGTGAAGCCCAGCAGTAGACAACATACACAGTACATGCAAAGTCCTGTGTCCCATCTCCAGGATCAGAGACAGAAATGAGGGGAGAACATGAGAAGAGATTTCTTTATACCTTTCATCAAGTTTCAACAAAAGTAGCATCTTGTATTGATATAGTTTCAAAGCATGGGTAGAAAGTGGACAGTGACCATATTTCATTTTGCCAGTGTTATGGTGCAATGGGTTTGCATGTGTGTGTTGAGTACCACACATTTTTATCACATGCATACAGCTGTGTAACCAGGGCCACAGTGAAGACACAGCACTTGGATCCAAGGGTGCCTCCTTCCTAGCCCCAGCCAGCTCTCAGTTCCCCACCCTTCCCTTTGACAAACACGAATCTATTCTGCATCATCATAATTTTGTATTTCAGAATTGCTATGCAAGTGGAATTATATAGTATGTAACCTTTGGAAATTGGCTTTTTAACTCTATGTTATTACCTTGCAATTCATCTCTGTTATTGGATATGTCAGTTCTCCTCGACAAAATATTGTTGGGATTGTTTTATCCTTTCTGCAAATATGACTTTTAACTTAAGGGTAGACTGTCTGTCTGTGAGCTGGCGTGTTAGGGCATCTTCATCACTTCATTGTTCCTTCTCTGTTTGTTCTCTTGCTGTGTGAGAGTTTCCTCCAAGGCTGAAGCTTCCTATCCTGCAGGGAAACTCTCTAGAGGGGGATAAAGGGCTCAGAATCGCTTCAGAAAGTGCCTGACTCTGACCAGGAACGGTTTGCCACCCAGCACACCTCCCTTCCTTAGCCACCCATCCTTCGCTTAGTTACCTGAACATCTCTTAGAATTCCTTATCTCTTTGTTTATTTACTGATTTGTTTATAGTATCTGAGTTTCTCTCTGAATGATTTTCTTAGTGCTTTTGCTATGTATACAATATTCATATGGAACTCAATACAGTCTATTGGTAGTATATTCCTTTCTTGGCTTTTGAATTACTTTAAAAAATACCTCTAAGTTAAATAATAATAATAGAAAAGAAGTAAACTGAATTTGGATGCAATCAGGATCAGGATAGTGTCCCGTGATCAAGTAGATAGCCCTTTACCACACACATATTGATGGCGATGAGTCCATTCTGTGTGTTAAAACAAATAAAAAGGATACAGAGTGTTGTGAGAAAATAGTGGTGGGGGAGTGGATCAGAGGGGATGGGGATGGACTTGATGTAAGCACATTGTATGCTGCATGTATGAAATTCTCAGACAGCAGCAATAGCTTGCTCACTCAAAATAAATGGAAGAAACCTAATCTCGCCTGTGCCCGGTCCTACTGTAGGCAGGAAGACAAGATCAAAGAGCTTCAGAAGGAAGAGCTGAAAAGAACCTTGACTAAGAAAGCATTCCTGCAGAAATTCCTGTGGCATGCCCCAGAGCTGAAAATACAGGGTGGTCCAGGTGTGGTGGTTTGAAGGAAAATGGTTCCCAAAGGGAGTGGCACTATTAGGAGGCGTGGCCTTGTTGGAGTAGGTGTGGTCTTGTTGGAGGAAGTGTGGAGGCGGGCTTTGAGGTCTCATATATGCATAAGCCACACCCAGATCCTGTTGCCTGTGAGTCAAGATGTGAGAACTCTCGGCTCCTTCTCTAGCGTCACATCTGCCTGCGTGTTGCCTTTCCTCCCACTGTGATGATGATGAACTAAACCTCTGACATTGTAAACTAGCCACCACAATTCAATGTATTTCTTTATGAGAGTTGCTGTGGTCATGGTGTCTCTTCACAGCAGTAGAAACTCTAAGACAAAAGTGAGTACCAAGGCCTTGGCCATTGTTGTGAGAGGCTTGACCATCCATGTTTTTGCTTGGAACTGTGGATTAGAAAAGCAGTTGAATACTTTGTGTTGCTTAATGGCCCATACTAGTAGGAGCATAGAAGACAGGGATATTGGATGTGATTTGATGAACTGTGGGGGGCTGGCTCAAGACATTTCAGAGGAGAAGAATATTAATATGTGACCTATAGATTATTTTTATGATATTTTGGTGAAGAATGTGGTTGCCTTTTGCCCTTGTCCAAAGATCTCCCTGAGGCTAAAGTGATGAGTTTTTTTAAAATTAATTCTGTTGGCAGAGGAACTCTCAAAACAGCTTAGTGTAGACTGGTTATTCCTGGTAGCTCAAATGAAGATTTATACTGAAAAGGAGCAAGCCAAGCATGGTAAATGGTAAATTACAAAATGTAAAATTTGAAAAAAAAAAAACACTAGGATGGAGCTAAGTGCTGTGTTCAGGGGAGAAACAGATTAAGAAATGGAATAAAGGGATTGATAACCTCAGGGTAAAATCTGACCCAGCTAAATTTTCAATTTGTGAAAAGGAATTAAAGAATAGTTTAGACAGGGCAGTGGTGGTGCACACCTTTAATCCCAGCACTGGAAAGGGAGAGGCTGGTGGATCTCTGAGTTTGAGGCCAACCTGGTCTACAGAGTAAATTCCAGAACAGCCAAGCTTAGGCAGTGAAAGAAACCATCGAGAACAGAAATCTGGTAAAGATGTAACTGAACGTGGGAGCCGAATTCCAGCCCAGCAAGCAGCAGAGCTTAGCAGCTTCGGCCTTGTGGTTCTGGCTTAGAGTCAAGGAGTGGCTAAGGGAAGCTGCTGAGGCCAGGCATGTGTCAGGGGTGTCCCTGCATGGAGACCTAGAGAGGCTTTTGTGTGAAACTGTGAAGTTGAAGCCTGGATTGCCTTGAAGACACCAAGTTGTTAGAGATATCAGAGCCCTGGGATAGCCACTGAGGAAAGCTGCTAACAGGGACTAGAGCTAGCTCATGAGAAAACTAAGTATATTGCAGTTAAAAAAAAAACTGAACAGAGTTGGATATCTGAAGAACATTTTGACATCAGACATGGAGATGCAGAGTTTTTGGTCTTGCTTTGGTCCAGGATTTCCTCACTATGCACCCTTCCCTGTATTTTGGAATGGTACTGTATATCCTGTGTCATTATATGTTGGAAGTATGTGATCTGCTATTTGATTTTAATTTTTATAAGGGATTAGAGTTAAGAGATTGCATGAATCTCAGACTTTGAACTTCAGGCTTTTGAATAAGTTTGAGACTGTGATAGACTGTGGGGGCTTTGAAGCCTGAATGCATTTTTGCGTTATGTTGTATCTACAAGTCTTTGGGGGCCAGGGAGTAGAAAGTGGTAGCTTGAAAGAAAATGGCTTTCTAAGGGAGTGGCACTATTGGGAGGTGTGGCCTTGTTGGAGCAGGTGTGGTCTTGTTGGACAAAGTGTGTCCCTGTGGAGGTGGCTTTGAGGTCTCATATGTGCTCAAGCCACGCCCAGTGCCTCTGACCTCTTCCTGTTGCCTGTGAGTCAAGCTATGAGAACTCTTAGCTCCTTCTCTAGTATCAGGTCTGCCTGCTTGCTGCCTTGCTTCCTGCCATGACAATAATGAACTAAACCTCTGAACTATAAGTCAGCCACCGCAATTAAAGTTTCCCTTTATAAAAGTTGCTGTGGGAAAAAAAAAGTTGCTGTGGTCATGGTGATCTCTTCACAGCAACTGAGACCCTAACTAAGACACCAGCACAGAGTAGAGAGAGCCATGTGGCCCGATACCCAGACCGTGGGGTTTTAGGAGCCACCACTTGCCATTAACAGCAGAAAACGGGACTGCATTCCACTCCTTACATTTGCTGAATTGTTTTTATAAGAGGAGTTAATATGGGAACCTGCCTGATGGAGCTGTCTTGACAATTCAGAGAGAGAACAAAGGCAAGGTTCTCGGGATCAGGTCTGATTCATGGAAAATCCCACACGACCTGTGCCTGTGGAACTGTCTGTGAGCGTCTGGCAAGTCCAGATGGCGCCCCACAACCTGGTCATTGTCCAGTGTGAAAAGGCAGTGCCACAGACATGCATGCAGACCCTTCAGACTCCCTGCTCCTGCTCTAGACAGCGCCCTGCTTCTGGGCTTCCCTTCACAGCCAGGTCCTACAAACGCCCATGCTCGATGCCCAATGGCTCATTTGCTGCTCCCTGGCTCATTTCCCTACACTGAGGTTGATGGCCTTGGTACTTGTTCCCGGCGTAGTTGTTTGAATGTTAAGAAGAAGAAAAGTGAAAACTCATTGCTAAAACTCATTGTTAAGCTTGTACTTCAGTACAATGAGCAGAAATTGTCAGAACTAAAAACATGGCTCTGAGCAACCTGTTCAATCTTTTCTGTCCTTCCCTATTCCCTTGTTAATGGATTCCAGGGAATGTATCATTTGTATATTTTATACAGCACCCAGGACATGTGCCCGTGACGCCTGGAGGAGCATTTGTGTTACATTTTTGTGATGTGAAAAACCAGGCTTCTGATGCTTCTTGCCACCAGAATGGCTGTCATAGGCCACTCTAGTCACATAAAAGGTTGATTCTGGGAGGAGTCTTCCTGGGTACTTGCACATGGTGTGAAGCCCTGGCTTTATTTCAGATTAGCAGAAAATCAACTATCAGAGCAAAGAATGTTTTGCTCCCCTCGGGCCTCTTCTCATTTTAGATTGTTACTCTGTTTCTAAGTTTGACCTTGTTTTGACTACTGCATGGTTCCTTTCCAGGACTTTTGCTCTTCTTTCTGGCTAACTTACCCTTCACCAGACTCTGCTAAATCTCCTACCATGAATTTTATTCCCAGGTTTGGTTCGGCCTTAGCGTCCTTTCTAGTGAGCAAACTACAAAAGATTAATAGTAAGGGCAGGTTAGAGTCACCAAGATCTTACAGCTGGTGGTGCCATCTGTGCCTCTCAGATTGTTGCCAAGTAGCTTTCCATGATGGAAAAGAACCTGATCCTGGCTTCTGCTTCTGCATCACTGCCTGGAGGGGTAGCACCCAGGGGTGTAGGGCTCAAAGGGGAATCCAGAGTTGGCGTGTACTAGACTCTTTTATCTGAGGGAATTAAAGGAAAAAGACACCCACACTCTCTCCTGTTGGTTTCCTTCTCTATTCTCTGTTCTTCTGTATTCTTTCTATTGTATATTTTTTGTACAGTTTATATACCCCAGTAAATTTTTTAGGTAATATAAGAATTACAGTGTTGTTACATTTTATTTTTTAAGTGCATGATTATAATGAATACAGATAAAACAACAACGACTACATGTTTTCCATCTCCCTTACATGATTAAACACTTTACATTTTACAGGTAAAAACACATTATCCTAAGAATTCATGTGCATTCATACCCAAGCAGCTTGCTATAGATTCACTGTGTGGGAAAGCAAGGTGTTCTCAGTCAAGTCTTTTACTGGCAGGCTGCATTTTGCAGTTACAAAGAAAAGGTCAATTACTTTATTACTTATCTTGAAAGGTAATCTTATAAAGAATCTTAAAGGACTCACAAATCTAAACTTTTGTATAGGAAAAAGAATCAGTCAGCTCTATTTTAAATCTATAGGGTGCATACCCAGTCATCAATATTTCTTATATCAGGAGATTGAGGGTAGAAATGGATAGAAGGAATTCATCATCACCTTTGGTCATTAAGCCAATCCTAGCAGGAAAAGTCTGTCAGCCAGTAACAATTGGGCTGCTTGTATTTGTATTCCCTGGACTTGACCAGTTCCTCACTCAACTGTGTACCTTTCTAAAACTTTTGATTGTCTCCTTAGGTTTTTCACCTCAAAGATATTTGATGAAAACATCTTAGTCTATCTTTAAGTTATTTTCAAAGCTTTATTTCAGCTTATGCACTCCAAAACCTGTGAACACATCTCCCAACATAAAGGTTAAAAGAATTTAAACTAGCTGGGCCACGGGGACTCAGTTGTTTTCCTTAATCATTAACCTGAGCCACAGTCTCCATGGCTCCTTAATAGAAACTCATGGATTCTAGCTGTGTAGTATTTCCTTATATTTATCTTTTCCCCAAAACTCTTTATAAGCTAAAATGATTATTATTAATCAGACAGTACAGCATAGGAAGGAATCATCTTCATAATAATTCACAGGTGAAAATGCCCAGTAGAACAGCATGTTTCCATGAGATAAACACACTACATTACAGGCAGTGGGGATCTCCCCGCACCCATTCACACCAGGCCAGATACCAGAGAAAGACGGCAGCAGCAAACATGTAAAGTCGCAGCAGGAGCAAAAGAGATTGCAGGATCTGTGGTCCTGGGGCCTTGCCTTGCCTATCCGAGATTCACCCATTAGAGAGCTGCCTCCTGGTGAGCTGACACCTTGAACTTCAGTTGCCTCCTGCTGCCCTTCTGACAGGGCCACCTACACTTCTGTGGGTGACTGAGCAATGAGCCTTCTGAGGAGGAGAAGGAGGAAGAGAAGGAGAAAAAGGAGGAGGAGAATGAGGGAGCTTGAAGGATATGTGGTTCAAAGGAAGAGTTCTGGGAACCTGGTCGGTTTTGTCACCTGGGAGCTGAGAGTGGCCTTGTGAGAATGTCCTTGCTGCTCTTGTTCTTCTGCAGAAGTCAGTGTGTACCAGGTGCCCAGCTAGGTACAGGCCATGAAAGTGAATCATGAGCACAGGCTGTCTGCAGCAAGGGTCCAGGGCTTTGCAGATTTAGAACAGGACGATGGCAGAGACAACTGTGAGGGGGCATGGGGGATATCTGTCCAACTGCATGATTCCTTGGCGGTTTTGTGTGGGAAACCTGAGTGTTAGGAGACGCAAAGACATAAGGAGAAAGGTGTTGCAGCTGGGAAAATGAATCTGCACCGGGAAAAGGAGCTGAGGAGAGGGTCTTACGGGAATAGGAGAGAAGCCACAGAGAACTTTTAATTTTCTTAGAATAGACAAGACCCGGCATTTCACAAAGTAGGAGAGCAACATGGGCAATAAATAAAGGGGTATCCAGCCTTATAACTCATTAAGGAAATATAAATTAAAACTGCAATCACAGATACTAAATAACACAGTAGCTAAGCAAACAAAAAATGATTGCAGAATCAAATTTCGTATGGATATCTAACCAGCAGAGCTCTCTTCCATACTCTGGTGCGAGAATAATTAGTACAGTGGCTATGTGAAGGTTTTAATACCGTACTCTATTAAAATCGATTGTATACAAACCCCGCCCCTTAGCATTACTGCTCCTAGGTATATATGCAAACTCATGAACATTATGCATGCATGCTATGGAAGCTTTATTTTAATAGCCATATTTTAGAAATAAAAACGAACTGTCCACCTAAGGGAGTGATTGAATTTATGGCTATTGTATCATAGAGCACTGTGTATCATGAAATGTTCTCTCATGGTAAGAACGGAAAAATCTTGAGATGTCAAGGTGTATATGGTATATCATTTCTTCTGTAGAATGCAAAAGGTGATATGTGTTTGTGAGAGCATTTATCTTTGGGGAGTAGACAGAAGGCTGTGTTTAGTAAAAGATGTGTGAGGGTTCTGGGGACCTCATATTGTCCTATTTTAAAGCGTTTGATTATGGTTTCATATGCATGATCGATCTGCAATGCTCCACTTCTATGATTTCTCCCTTTTTGGTGAGTTGTATATTGGCATTTGGTTGTTTTATTCTCAAGGGAGATGCAGTCTAGTGCCTATGCACTCCAGATAGGGATCTGACCGGAGCCCAAAAGCGAACCTGGAGAACAGGTGGGCTTATTGGTGTACCTTACAAGACCATGTGTGTCAGTTTCACTAAAGGAGCAGAAATGACTCCAAGGCAGCTGGAGCACCAGAAAGTCCACGCGGCATGGGGATGACTCACAAAAGCTGCATCCCTGAAGCTCTCCTCGTGGCAACCAGTGGCTCATTTTCCCAGTGGTCCTCAGTGTGTCTATAACCCTCCCAAGTTGTCTTTAATGAATAGAGTATGATATTGCAGCAACAGTATCACACAGGACCTAGTCGTCCACTACGCACTCCCACGCCCATGCTTCCCGTGTATGCTAGCTGTAAAGAGTCAGGCTGGCTCTCGGAGCTCCCAGAGTCGGAACCGTCTTTGGCTTTATGAACTGACTGCTGTTTCAGCTGATGTACATGCCAATTCAGTTGAGAGACTTAGTGCTGGGACGGTCTATGAAGTTTTCACATTGTGGAGGAAATACAAGGATTCCAGGAAACGCAGATGATGGTGGACATGAGAGAAATGCCGGGATTTGAGTTAAGACATACTCGGCCTTTCTATATTGAGACCTCAATGAGCTAAAATCTAGGTGATGCTGAATGGGAGAGACACTTTTCTGATTCACAAAAGAACTAAAGATTTCTGAGCAGAGGATCAGCTTGGACAGCGTAGGGGCTTTGGTGGACATGGCAAACACAGATTCATGACACAGTATAAGGGGCAGGAATAAAGTCAAGGGGACTCTGGAATCTGAGCCAGCCTTCTGCATATCCCATCTCAGAGGAGCGTGCTGTCTTTCACACTGCACATACGACAAGAGAGACCCCGGGGAGCCACGGAGAACGAGAGAGTGAAAACACTCCAGGAGCCTAAGCAGAGATTTACACAGTTGCACAGAACGGGAGGCATGGCAATCAGAGGTCAGAGTTGTCCTAAGAATTACGTGGACCAGCAAATGCCAACTCTAGCTGAGATCCCCCAAAGCCAGGGTCTGCTAGCAAGGTCCCATGTCATCCTGGACATGGGACATCATTCAGTTCAGCCTGGACATGGAAGCATCCTCCAGGTCAGGCTGGACGTGGGACATCCTTCATGACGGGCTGGATGTGGGACATCCTCTATTGGCTTAAGATAAGCTAGCTGTTCTCAGTCTTCTAGAAGAAAAGAAATCTTCCCTGTGGAAGGATGACATCATCAGACCATAATTAATTGTTTCACTTGCAGAGTATGATGATTAATAGGAAAATATCACAAGGTATGTTGGGAAATAGGACCAAATAACTGGTTTTCTCGGAGAGAGGGGAAATAAGCCTCCTATCCTTGGTCTAGTTAGCTCATCAGGCATACCTTAAAATAATTAGGAATAATTTGTTTAAGAAAACAAACAAAAATGTGGATTGTTTCACAACTGGAATCAATTCATACACAAGGATCAAAGGGAAATTGTAGAAGTGAGAAATCAAAGC
Organism: Ondatra zibethicus; assembly: GCA_004026605.1. NCBI lineage: Eukaryota > Metazoa > Chordata > Mammalia > Rodentia > Cricetidae > Ondatra > Ondatra zibethicus. The sequence continues at coordinate 12,127 of PVIU01010562.1, read as the reverse complement.
CCAGAACGTGAGAGATGAGTTTCCTAGCAGGTTATATGTACTCAGTAGGAAAGATGAATGGCCAAGCTGAAGGTGTTGATTAAAATTGTGACTCTCAGAAGAGAGGACAAGAGGCCGGCAGACAAAGAAGGGAGACATCTAACATGTTCCCAGCCGCCAAGACGAAGGGAAACGTCTAACATGCTCCCGGCCACCAAGAAGAAGGGAAATGTCTAACATGCTCCCGGCCACCAAGAAGAAGGAAGATTGTTTGGTAAATGCTTATAGAGGAGGACTTTGCCACCAGTAGTCTTGGCGACCAAATTCATCAGCAAGGAAATATAAAGAAAAGAGAAAATAATCCACCACAAATAGTTTGAACAACATTGGCTCATCACAACTTTACCTGGAGCCCCAAACCAGAGAAAGATTGAGGGTGGAAGTAACTTTTGAAACAATTGTGGCTGGGGCTTTTAAAACTGAATGAAAACTTGGATGCACAACGTCAAGTTGGGCCGTGGTCTTAGCAGTGCAGACTGTTATGCGGCTCATCGGGATGGTTCTGTGGAAAGAAAAGCCCAGCACACAGAAAACCCTACAGCGTAACCCAGTGCGGAGGAACGAACCAGGGGAGATGCGAATTATCTTTCCAAGGGGCATGATGGGATCCAAGAGTTAGAACAGTGGCATCGTAATCTGCTCATGGGAAACACCTGCTAGCCCTAATCTGTATCATGTGAAAATGCCTTCCCGCAAGACAGAGAAACAGGCTTCTGTGGGCACCTAGCAGAGACTAAAGAGTGGAAAGAGTCCCTTAGGCAGGACGAAGAAACTCCAAATGGAAGGACAGAGGTGATAGGATGATGGGAAAGCAGGTGACCAGTTTGGTAAGAAGGAAAATATAGATGACCGTTGTGCCAGACAAAACCAGGATGCTCGGTGAGATTACAATACACGCACTGTGGCCAGAATGCAGGAGAGGAGGAGGAGCGGAAGCGTTATTAGTCACTGCAAACTCGGAGAGCTGGGAAAAGGTCAAGGCTGAATAATGGAATTTCTAGGGTTATCGCGAAAATGGCTTTTTAAAGAGAATGTAGAAGTAAGCTGATAGGAAAAAGGGCACATTTTAGTTTAAAATTATTCAACTTTTTTATCAATAGAAAATGAGAAAACTATAAAGACAAACGGGAATAAAAACAACTTGGAATATGTTATATTCCAATCTGGATATATCCATGTTTCCTTTAGATATAAATAACCTAGATGTCTTGGGCTCCCACACAGACATGCTTACTTAGTAAGACCTCAGAGGGAAAAGAAGTGTGTGAAATTCATCTCTAGGCAGCCCAAGGCCCTGCTGAACGTTGTAGGCCTGTGGGCCGTAAGGCAGGAGGCTATACTGAAGTGAGAGAGGCCTGTCATAGTTAACAATGGTTGACTTGCCAGCTACACTGCAACGCTCAGAAGGTAGGTGTGCATCTCATCGCACGAAATCCTAAGATAGAACCCAGCAAGATGAAAGAACCAAGGCGACTATGTCCAAGTGTTGGAGTTAGTGTCTTAGTGGTCTGTCCTCTTTGAACTTGGAGTGTGAGTGAGAACGCTGGGGTGTGAATGTGAAGCTTAGTGCCCAGCTTGTGGTGCAGCTTTGGGAGGAGAAGGAGTCTCCCCAGAGGGAATGGGTCACTAGGAGTCGTCCTTCAGGCTTGACAGGCTGGCCTCACCTCCTGTCTGTGGCCAGCTGTGTTTGCACGTGAGCAGCAGCCTTGCTCTCCTGCTTCTTTGCCTTCACCTTCTGATAGATCAAATCCCCTCCACCTCTGAGTCAAATACATTCTCCTGTAAGTCGCTTCTTGTCAGGCATTGGTCATAGCAACAATAAAAATCATCTTGTTGATTTAGGGGATGGGTGTGTGGGGGGGTAATAGTTGTGCTGCAGAGGCATGAGGACCTGTGTTCAAATCCCCAGCACACACAGAAACATCTGGGTGTGCATGTCATGTCCAAAGCACTGGGTTGGGAGATGGTGGCATGAGGATTGCTGGAGCTTGGTGGCCACTAGCAAGTCCCCATCTCAAGAGAATACAGTAGAGGGTGACAAAGCAGGACACCATGCTCTCCTCAACACGTACACATGGGCATGTACACGCACACATGTACACATGAGTATGTATACCCACACTCATGTACACATGAGCATGGATGCCCGCACACATGTACACATGGACATGTACACCCACACACATGTACACATGGTCATGTACACCCACACTCATATACACATGGGCATGTACGCCCACACACGTACACAAGAGTATATACACCCACATACATGTACAGATGGGCATGTATGGCCACACACATGTACACGTGGGCATGTACATCACACATAAACACATGAGCACACATACCCACACACGTATACATGGGCACGTACAGACACACATAAACACATGAGCACACATACCCACACACGTATACATGGACACCTACAGACACACATAAACACATGAGCACACATACCCACACACGTATACATGGGCACGTACACACACACGTACACATGGGCACGTACACCCACACACATATACACATATGCATATATACCCACATATGTGTACATATAGGCACGTACAGCTACACATATGTACACATGGGCATGTACACCCACATATGTACACATGAGCATGTACACACACATATACACTCTCTTCACACACATACACAGTAAACAAAAAATTAAATAAAAACATTGATTTGAATGATAACAGTTAAGAAACCAGATCTATATAACATGTTGACACACCACATGAAACAGGCCACACATTCTTTTCAAGGAAACACATTATTAAACAGAATTGATGAGTACTGGTCAATAATAAAAGGCTTTGGAGAAATTCAGTGATTGAAATCACATAGAAGACTGCTTCTGATCACAATGAGTTAAGCTGTAAATCAACAGCAGGACAGCAGGACACCCACACCCTGTGGCCAGTAATCCCGCCCTTCCATTTCTAACACACTCAGGTACATTCGGCATGGAAGGAAATGCCCAGGCACGTTTCATAAAAGCTGGAAATAACACCGTGCTCACCAACAGAGTGGGAAAAATAAATGTTATATCCGTATCATGCAATAAATAATCAATGAACAAACGCTCCTGCACAGCCTCCTCCATGAGCCTGGGAGATGTAGGGAGGAGCAAAGCCAGATGCGGAGAGCAGCCCCTGAGATTCCGCTGGAAGATTCCGAAGCAGGCAATGCTGAGCTGTGCGGCTGCAACTCATAGTAGCTTCTTAGATTTTATCCACATTTAAAAAATAAGTATGTAAAAAACACGCCCCGTAGGAAACACCTCAAGATGGCAAACAATGGAAGTGTTTTGAAGAGCAGAAAGATGGTAAACATTACAAACGGGGTTCTTTTGAGTTCATCCTTCACGACCCCTTCCACTCAGCAAGATCCTACTTTGTACCTGTTGGTGATGGCTCTTCTCCATTTATTATAGGCAGACATCAAGGCACATAGTCTCTTAAACACTCTTAAATATCTTTTTTGTAACCTTTATACTCCAAATGGGGGAGCCCAGTGTGGCAGTTAAGGATGGGACCCCGGAGAAAGACTGTTGGGGTACTCCCAGCTGTGACATTAAGGCTGGTCACTTCAACTCCATTTCTCAGCTTAAAATGGAAACCATAGTACTACCTAGTGCCGCAATGCTTCTTTGAAAGTTAAATGGCTCACAAATTACTTAAAACAGCATCTGGCACGAAAGGAAGCCCTCCATAAATGTTTGTGATTGTGGCTATAATTACCTTGAAGGTTTGGATCGTTCCTTATATTTGTTTTAAATCTCTAATCCCTAGGACTGTGCTGAGCAATCAGGAAGATGGGGGAATTCTGGAAGGATGGAGGCAGTGCTATTTTGAGAACTGTTTTCTCTCTGTGGGTGAAGATGAGCGTACACTATGACAGGTTTGCCTCGTGCGCCAGGAACTTGCATACAGCTATATACATTAGTCTGTGCAGAATGAGATGTGAATAATGTTGTCTGGATTCTGGCAGCGTTTGAGCCCTCCAGAAAGGTTCCCCAAGTGGCCTGGCGATCTGTTAACGTAGCCAAGCAGTGGGTACCAGCAGCCTGAGACCCTAGTCCTGTTTCTGTCTTCTCACCTTGCTTCCATTGCTAAGGGGGATGAGGACTCTGGCAAGGACATGTGCCAGCTATTTTCTGGAAACGTAAGCTTCCAGGGTCTGGACAGAGTGGAACTTTACTGACTGACATTGAATGAATCTTGAGAGATCGGTTGTGTCTGGGAAAGCTTGGCGGTTTAATTTGTAGACTTTGAAGTCCAGGTTTACCATATAGGTGAAATTTCACACGGTCTTTAACTTGATAAGCCCTTGGACTCACTTCTGCTCTGCAGCAAATAGGAACTCCACAGGGGATTTCTAAGAATTCAGTGAGAAATGTACCTGGCTTGCGAGCCAATCAGTCAGGAAATCAAGCCAGTACCTTCGTTGTGGGGTTGTTCCAGCCAAGAGAGCCTGACAAGATTGAGCTGGATGGTGAATGGAGCTATGTGAGCTTACCAAGTGAGCTTCTTTCTAATTTTAGAAAATCCATTTGTTCCTGTTCCCCTGACAAGTGTGGACATGTGTGTCATGATCTTGCATGAGAGATGACATGAAGCACTGGTCCTCAACCTTCCTGATGCTGTGCCCTTTTAATACAGCTCCTCATGTTGTGACTCCCAACCATAGCATTGCTACTTCATAACTATAATTTTACTGCTGTTATGAATCTTGATGTAGATATCTGTGGTTTTTTATAGTCTTGGGCAACCATTGTCTTAGTCAAGGTTCCCATTGCTGTGAGGAGACACCATGACCACAGCAACTCTTATAAAGGAAACACTTAGTTGCTTACAGATTCAGAGATTCAGTCCATTTTCATCATGGCAGGGAGCATGGTGACATGCAGGCAGATGTGGTGCTGGAGTAGTAGCTGAGGGTCCTACATCTTACAGGTAACAGGAAGTTGACTGAGACACTGCATATATCATGAGCATAGCAAACCTCAAAGCCTACCCCAATGGTGACACACTTCCTCCAACATGGCCACACCCACTGAACAAAGCCACACCTCCTAATGCCACTCCCTATGAGCTTATGGGGACCAGTTACATCCAAACTACCATCCCTTGTGGAATGGTTGTTCATGCCGTAGACGGATTGCTATCCAAAGGTTGAGGACCACTGACATTGAGCTGTAGGGATTGGCTTCACCATCTGGTAACTCTTGGTGTTTGAGGTGAATCTGAAACTTCAGCTTCCTCGGTGTCAGCTTTGCACTTCTCATTCCTCCCTGGACTGTTTAAGAAAATTGTGTGCATGCCTGTGTGTTTGTGTGTGTGTGTGTGCGAGTGTGTGCATGTGTATGTGCATGTATTCATGTGTGTGTGTGTGTGTGTGTGTGTGTGTGAATATATGTGTCTTCATTCTTTTGTGTTGCTGTGGGTACACACATGCCATATATGTGTTTGGAGGACAGAGGACAGCCTTTGGGTGTTGGTCCTTGCCTATTCCACTTTGAGATAGACTCTTTGCTACTGTGGGACAATGTCTTTACCCTGTAAAGATTTGTTTCTTGTACTTGTTTAATAAAATGCTGATTGGCCAGTAGCCAGGCAGGAATTAGAGGTGGGCAATGAGAACAAGAGCATTCTGGGAAGAGGAGTCAGTCTGCAGTGGTCACCCAGACATGGAGGAAGCCAGACACAGAGCAAGCAAAATGTGACTGCCTCGCAGAAAAAGGTACCAAGCCACGTGGCTAACATAGACAAGTATTATGGGCTAATACAAGTTATAAGAGTTAATAAGAAGCCTGAGCTATTAGGTCAAACAGTTTACAATTAATGTAGACCTCTGTGTGTTTCTTTGGAGCTAAACGACTGCGGGACAGAAACCTCGGTCAACACTTTGTCACTGAGTAAGCCGTACCAGCCCTGGAGCTACTACTGATGAGCGCCTGTCCCCAGCCCAGGTCTCTCTAGTGGGTGCTGGGATCCCAAATGCGTGTAATGTTACTTCTAAGTGGGTTCTGGGGAGCTGAACTTTGGTCGTTAGGCTTGCAGGACCAATGCCTTTCCCCTCTGAGCCCTCAGTCCAACCCTTGTTTATATTCTTGCCTCCTGATAAACCAAGGGGAGAGCATTCCCACAGAATACCAGGATGGCACAGTGCCTGGTCCCTAGTGAGTGCTGGACAGAGATCACACAGAAGAGGGGCTGGGGAGCAGGCTACACACGTGTGAGTTTGCTCCTCCACACCCATGTGAAACGTTAGGTGCGGTTCAGTTACATTTGTGAGTTTGCTCCTCCACACCTATGTATAACCTAGGAGCAGTTGAGCATGCTTCTAATTCTGGTGCTAGGGAGCAGAGACAAGAGGATCTCGGGGCTCGCTGGTCTGTAAGCTCCACTGTATCAGAAAGCCTCAGTTCCCAGTGAGAGACCCTGTCTCAACATACAAGGTGGGGATAGAGGGACTGCTCGGTTGTTACGAGCACTGGATGCTCTTCTACAGGATCGGGGTTTGCTTTCCAGTGTGCACACAGCCATTTCTAACTCCAGTTCCAGGGGATCTGACACTCTCCTCTGGCCTCCATGGTCAATAGACATACACATGGTAAAACACTTACACACATAAAATAAAGTTTAAAAAATTTCAAAAAAAAATTTAAAAGGTGGCCAGTGAAAAATAGCTCACAGGTCATCCTTTTGCCTCTGTGTGTGTGCGTACACACACAGAGCTCCCGCCTAAACACACACACCTGAACATCTGCACATGAAACAAACAAACCAACATGTTATGCTGGAGGTACAAACAGGTGATGCCTTGGGAGCCGCGCACATTTTGGTCTGATGCATTTGTTGCCCCGCCCCTATGTAGCTCAGACTTCCAGGGGTGAACCTGTGTGGGTGGCTGATGTTTTGCTTTTGTCATGGGAGGTTTTAGAAGATCCCAGAAGGGCTTTTATGTCTACTTGGGTTTTAAATTTCCTAGGTTCTGTGTATAGATTCTTGCCTGTCCCTAGATCTAGTGCCATAGCCACACAGTCATGTGCTTTGAACAATACAAGTGTGATGAGAGTGCGTGAAAAAGAGTTAAATGTTGCCGTGGCAACTGAAGTTAATGCTGTTCCTGGGAAATCTCAGGTAGAGCAAAGGTAGCACATGGAATGAGGAACAGTCTTACTTCATTTCTGTCGCTGGCATCTGGGAGCCACCTTCTCCTTAGTACGTTGTGGCTACTGTGGGCCGTGTGTGCTTTTCCATATCAGGACCTCAGGCAGGCAAAGCCTCTTCCTAGGACATAAATAACACACAGGCAAACAAACCCAACAATAAATCAGTCATAGGCTGGGTTGCCCTGGGTCCCAGGTGGACTCTGGACCAGAATTCTCAGCCTCGTTTTACCATCACAGGCTTTCTAGAGTCTGCAGATGAGGACAGGGATGGGTTTCTCTGCTTCCATGCTGGGTCAAGTCAGCCGCAAAAGCTTCTCTCCACTCCATTTTAAGCAGTTAGAAGTAAGAAAATGTTGTGGGAATATCCAGACTTGGGCAGATAACAGCCCTACTCTACATCCTAGTTATTAGCCCATATGTAAGGGGGGAGGTGGTCTTTGGATGGCTTGCTATCCATGCTTAGGGGCTGGATGCTGAGCCCTTTTCAAATATAGTCTGAATAAAAACAGGGGCCCCACGACTTGTTTTGCCCATTAGATAGCATTATCTCCACGGAACACCAATTCGTATCTCTTTGTGCCGCGTGTGGTTCTCACATACGGGATTTTAATAACCTCCGTGCTGCGCTATGAATTTATAAGCAGCGTTGATGGAGGCACGGCTCCCCGGGACTTTATTTTTTCATTATTACTCTTTTGAAAAACGGGCTGTCTCATTTCTGTGAGGCTCTCTGGCAGTACTGTGGGGAGTAGTGGATTTCTTACTACAAGAGGAATCAGCACTTTTATTTTTTGCTGCCTTTTCCCCTATTCCCTCGCATACCCCCATCCTATCTTTAGCAGCCTCCACAATGCCGTGTGGCTGGACTCGAGGCTGCAGTGAATGAGTGCAGGAAAACAGGCTTCCCACCCCAAGCTGTAGTTCATCTTACGTTCGGAGTCCTTTTCCTGCGCATTCTTTTCAACACAATCATGTTTTCTGCATGTCCAAGGCGCCTCTTTGGCAATGACTAAGAAGGCAGCTCAAAGGCTGTCCATTCCTGGAGGGCTAGGAGGGTTTTGTTATCCGATCCTTAAGAAATTGTCTAGATTTTGCCAGCTTGAATTTCTAATGATAGTGGTCCACCTTCATCCCATGCTGGCGGGATTGTTCACTGATACATTTTCTATAGCGTTTGGTATGATGGCCTTTGCGGCGAATCATTCAACAAATGTTTAATAAGTGTATACCACATGTCAGACATCATGCTGGATTCTGGAGGTGCAAGGAGGATAAAATGATCTTGTTGTTTGTGTAAAACACCGTGTGATTATTATTGTAATCAGTACGGGGTTTGGAGATAACATCTCACTTTGTGGGAGCAGATGGCCCTGCGCTCTCTTGGCCAGACAGGCATCATCCTTTTCAGTTTCCTGAGTGCCGTGCTCACAGGCGTGAGCCACCACACATAACTGTGACGATTGTGGCCAAAGTGCCAGTTGAAAGTCACATCTTAGATATTTGTCTAACAGCACTAAACTCTCCCCTTTTTATTTCCCTATTAAACATTCACGTGGAAATGGTCTTATAGTCTTGTCTGGGAACGAACAATCCAACTTTATTTTCCTCTCATATATTTGGTCTTCAGCCCCATCTCCCCTTGTCATGGTGCCCATTTGAAGGGACTGGCTCAGGCAAGGAAAAGCCTATGAACCTATCCTTGCCAGCTGTCATAGCCTTTTTTATTGGAGATCCGAGCCTGTTATAGATTGAATCTGTCTGACTCAATGTGGTTCCTTATCTGAAATTTCATAGTCGTCCCCTTGGATGTTAAAACAAACTGTAGGTTCCAGAAGCAGTTTCTGGAAAGCACAGCGTTGAAAAGGCGCCAGGGGCAAAGTCCTTACCATACCACGTCCAGACCGTCTGTCTAGATGTCTGCAGCATAGAAAAGGTACCAGGGCAAAGTCCTTCCATACCCACTTCCAGACCATCATAGAAAAGGTGCCGGGGCAAAGTCCTTACCATGCCCCCTTCCAGACCTTCTGTCTAGATGCCTGGTAGGAGTCTCTTGCTAGGTGTTTTTAAATGTGGGCATATCTACTTGCATATATTCAGACACGCGTTCGTGTGGTGTGGGTACCGACAACTCAGAGTACATTTGATCATGTATCTCAGTTGAGTAGGAAGTTGGTAACCTGTGTGACCTGGGGGCTTCACAGTCTTGGAAATGCCTCACAATTCAGTGCACTTAAAATTTAAGACAGATGCTCTGAAAAATGTCACCGGCTGTGCAGATGACGTGGGCCTGACTCAACAATGATGCTGGGTGACACGCAGAAACCACTCCATCGGAAAACACATCTGCTTTTTTTAAAAAAATTTTTTATTTTTATTGAGCTCTACATTTTTTTGTGCTCCCCTCCCTGCTTCTCCTTTCTGCCCTTCAACCCTCCCCCAAGGTCCCCATGCTCCCAGTTTACTCAGGAGATCTTGTCTTTTTCTACTTCCCATGTAGATTAGATCTATGTATGTCTCTCTTAGGGTCCTCATTGTTGTCTAAGTTCTCCGGGATTGTGATTCGTAGGCTGGTTTTCTTTGCTTTATGTTTAAACATCACGTTTTTAACCTGTGTTACTGGCCCAGTGCATCTTCCTGGATGGTCTGAATTCCAGAATGCTGACTGAACACTGGGTAGTGTCGGTAAGTAGGAAAACAGGCGTTTTCTTCTCAGGAGAATTATGGCCTCTGACAGAAAAGGCTGATGGATTAGCCAGTGCAGTAGTGATTGTGCATTCTGTGGTTGACATGTGGGTTTCTTTGAAGGGACTGATGGGGTGGGGCTTGACCTGAGCTTCATGGATGGTCAGATGAAGACTTCCTGAGGAAGATGAAGGGAAGAACCTGGAAAATGGGAGGGGGTGGAAGAGAGGGCTAGGGAGAAACAGAACCAATGTCCCCAGTCCTTAGGCTGAAGCCAGACTATGGCATGGTGAAAACCCTCAAGAAGTTAGGAGTACTTCTTGTGTACTGACTGTGCAGAGGCCTCTGACTTCAGCTTGTTGGAGTTGGTTGGTAGTCTTCTCCCACTATCAGCATCCTCGGGTGGCGACAATCACCTTTACCCACCCCCCAGCTGTATTTCTGACCTTGGTTGTCTTTACATAACTTACTTGGTGTAGAGAAAGAGAAAAAACGTCTTCATACTTCGGGGAACTAACACGAAGGAAGGCCGACCGCCAGCCATGGCAGCGTGTTTGCTTCGTGGTGATTTAGCTTTCTGTTTCTGCAGAGTTTGCACACTCAGCCTTAGCTTTTTGTACCATTTATTAAGAACGTGCATAACTTAATTTCTCCTACTACCGAATGATTTAAAGTGACTGGGTAGTTACTTTTCTCTGCTGTGAATAATCTGCCAGCACTCTGCATCAGTGTAGCTATGCGACCTTTAACCCCATTCCCAAATGCAAACTCAATTATGCATATGAGTCTTATTTTAAGGGGCTTTGATAGATTTCCCCTAGCTCATTTATTTATAGAACCAATTTGTTATTTATGGTGGTTTCGTGGTCTTTTAATGTGTTTATTTTGCCTTGGTGGGACCAGATTTTATTCTAATAAGTATTTCTTGAGTATCCATGGGCTTTGGGTACATGTGTTGCTCCATATAAATAAATGTGCATGATTCCATATTTTTTCAGCTATTACTATCTTTTATTTTCAAGATAACTTTTGAAAAAAAAGTGTGTTGATCCAGTGAAGAGGGGCTTTGAAGTTAGCTAGTAGAGGTGGTTGACCCCTCTACATCATTGATCAGCTATTGGTGACCAAACACATTGACTCCAGAATCGTCCAGATTCCCAAGCTTGGCTAACACGGCTATGACCTCTGCCATAGGTAACTAGCTCTTAATAATAAGCAATGGAGCACAAAGGAATCTGCCGAGAAGATGGGTGCCTCCCACGGGCGCTCGGCTCCCGAGACTAAATACTCTTGGTGGCTTTGGCAGGGCTCAGAGGAGCCCGGCTGCTGGGATCTGAGATGCTGAGGGCTTGCTAGCTCCATGATTGTGTGCTCTACAGCTCCCCAGTGCCAGGGATCTTGTGCCAAGGAAACAGAAACCTGTCTCGAAAATAAACTGCTTCATCTTGCCTCATCCTCTAGTAGAAGCAGCTGAGCCTACAATATCTTGTTAGGGTTTCTGTTGCTGTGATAGAGGACGTGACAGCAACAGCGTGGAGAGGGAAGGGCTGATTTTGTTTAAATCTTGCCCTTTCAGGTCACCTCCCCCCATCACTGAGGGAAGTTGGGGTAGGACTCAGGGCAGAAACTGCAGGGGCTACGGAGGAACACTGCTCATTGGCTTTCTTCCCATGGATTGCTCTGCCTGTTTTCTCATAAACCCAGGACCACCTACCCAGGCCTAGCACACTGCTCATGGTGAGCTGGGTCCTTCTACATTAATCCTCAATCAAGGAAATGTCTCCTGGCCAGTAGCCAGGACAATCTGATGGAGGCCTTTTCTCAGTTGAAGTTCTTCTCAGATCGCTCTGATCTGTGTCAAATAGACAAAACCAAATCTCACCAGGTCACTATCATCATCAAAATAGCCATTACAGTTAGAAAGTGACCCATGACTGGCGCTAACAGTATCTTCGGATCCTGCATAAAGGAGTCTCAGGCGAACCAGAGACTTGTCATGCAAGACAGTATATTGGACACTTAATTTTATGACCTCAATGCATATAGCAAGATGGTTCTTTTCTGTCCCCCTAATCCTTTTGCCCCATGGATTAGTGAAATAATGACTTCTTGTCATGGTGACATCATTCTTAGCACACAACCTACGGAGCAAGGTTTGTTTTTGTCTCACGGTTTTAGGGGAAGCAGCCTACTTTAGCTATCCTTTTTTTTTTT
>PVIU01010561.1:0-69082 GCA_004026605.1 Ondatra zibethicus | reverse complement strand
TTCTTGTAAAGGTATAGTGAAGAAACAATCCTTTAAATCAATAACTATAATAGGCCATCCTTTTGGTAACAGAGAGGGCAGAGGAATTCCAGATTGTAGAGGGCCCATAGGTTGAATAACCTTGTTAATAGCTCTAAGATCTGTCACCATTCTCCATTTTCCAGATTTTTTCTTAACAACGAATACTGGAGAATTTCAAGGGCTGGTAGATTCTTCTATATGGTGAGCATCTAATTGCTCTTGCACCAGCTGTTCTAAAGCCTGTAACTTTTCCTCAGCCAAAGGCCACTGCTTGATCCATATAAGTTCCTCAGTCAACCATTTTAAAGGCAAGGCTATTGGTACATCTGAAGGGTTATCAATTGCTTTGTGTTCTTGCACAGCCCGAATGGCTGGCATTCGTCATCTGTAATATCTCCTAATATGTTCCTCAGAAACATATGCTTTAGGGGCAGCAGGAATGTTAATCTGGGTATTCCATTGCTGCAATAGGTCACGACCCCATAAATTCACTGCATACAGATTGGTGCCTCAACGTGGACTAAATCCACTTAAAAACCTGAGACGGCTTAAAAAAGAGAGAGAGTTTAACACAGCTTTTTGCTGCTTGCGTGCTGCAGAGAGATTTCCTGACTCGGCAATACAAAATAACAGAAAAAAGGTGCACGGTTTTAAAACGCGGCTTCCTGAGCCCTGCCGCCGGTGCAAACTCCGGCTATGGACTATTTGTGGGCCCGAATGTTTGTGTGCCCGCTCGGGATCAGGAAGAAAGTAGCTGAGACCATGCTGTGGTTCAGCTCTTCCTGCCTGGGCAGACGGCGGGATCAGGCTTAGTCAGGCGGGAGAGCATTGTGGATTTCCGCAGCCATACACAGAGATGTTTTGCGCGTTGTGGCTCAGAGGCACAAGCGGCTCTGCCATGTTGGACTGGGCGGAGCAAGCAGGCAGTACCTGTATTTGACCTGGGATCCTGGCAGCTTAGATTCTTAAGAGTTTAGCATTTTAAAAACGCAAAGCGAAACTGTTCCTGTACATTGAAGAATTATAGATTCACAGTAGGACATATTCAGACATAAAAGACCTCTAAATGGGTCATACTGTTAGATAAAATACGTAGACTTGGGAGAAAAAAGAAAGAGTATAGAGAGTCATAAAATAATGTTAATGCCTTAAAAAAAGGGTAAAGTCTTTAAAGAGACAGAGTACAGATAGTCAAAGATTAAAAAAAAATAAGCCACATAAAAATGAAAAATTCAAGGAATGTCTGGATTATGTATTTTATTGTGTTTTCTTTAAATTTTTTGACTGTAAAGGCGCTAACTACAGAGAGAATTTTTATTGTATGGCCTGCCAAACAAAACCAACATATATGTCCTAAAGGTATCATGACTTCTAAATTTGGGTCTAAGAATATGGTGCTTTGGAAAGGAGGGTCTTCTTTTGTTTTCACAGAGGATGAGACCCTGTGGATTCCTTCTACACCAATGTGGTTTGATAGACCACGCCCTCCTGAAGGTCACTGTGAATACCTTCAGAAAATTATTTCACTCAACTGGTGACTGAGATGAACAGGATACACCATGAAAGACCTGATTGACAGCGCCCCCATACAGCAGGAAGAAGTTTGGAGAGAACTAACTACGACCATATTCCCAAATATTGTTTATAAATGTTATTTAAATTTAAAGGGGGAGATGATATAGATATGGATAATTTACATCGGTATAAATTTTGCCTTATTGATATAAACTTAAGGTCAATTTTGTTATATATATGTATTTCTGATATTGATTAAGGTATTGTGATTGTGTAGTTAATTTAAAAATGTAATGTATAATTAGGAAATATAGGTTGTTAATAGATAATCATTGATATAGTCAAGCTTGTAGTATTGTTAGATTTTCTAGATATATAGAGGTATATTTCAGTTAGATAGACATTCTTCATATCTTTCAAAGACAACAGAACATGGCATTTAAATATTTTAATAACTTAGGACTTTTCATGACAATGAGACACGTCTGCTCCTGGCAGCATCAGCTACTTCAAGAGGAAGATGGCATCGAAGAGGCTCCTTATGGAGTTTGCAAGAAACTCCTTATGGAATTGGGCAAGAAACTGCTCTTGCCTGGACTGTTGCATAAACTGGACACAAAGAACACACAGAGAAAAGACTACTAAACTTGCCTAAAGGTGAAATGATCCTTCAGGGTTCCTGCTTCATGAAAGAGTCTGTGAGACATTCTGCAGGATACAGAAAAAAGTGACTAAACTGTCTTTGAATTTTCCTGTTTCATGGAAAAGTCTCCTGGATACTATGGGCCTGTAGGCTGAAGATGGATGCCCCTCATTGCAACAATCCATTCCTTCTTCCTTGACTTCAAGACCTGAAACTCCCCCTTCCATGTTGCTCTGGCTGTTAGTGAGGCTTTACCTCTGCAGGTTCTGTTTAACACCCTAAGGTTTTCAGGTTCAGTCTATTTCAGTTTAGGATTTCTTTGGTGATTTTATTTCTTTGTTAAATTCTACTTTTATGTCTTAAAATGTTTTCACTATTTCATTCAACTGTCTCTGTTTCACAGTCTTCATTAGGCATTTGTTCATATCCTCTTTAAAGTCCTTGAACTTACTCATAGCTATCATTGTGAAGCCCTTGTCCTGTGCTAAAGCTAAACTGCTTTTCTGAGGGCCTATTTCCGTAAGGCTGCTGTCTTCTGGAGGAGGCAGATTGTCTTGGCTGCTTATGTTTGAGGTTTTGTGCTGGGATTTCAGCATCTGGAGTCATGATGTTTGAGGTGGTCTTTAGTGTAGCTATCTGGTCTTGCATTTGTTGAGTGATAGGTGATTTATTCTTTATTTGCTGTTGCCTACTCTGGATCCTAGTCAAGTATGGCGTCTGTGGAATCCCTAGTCAAGGGTGTTCCTATGGGTTGGCATGTGAAACAAACAAATGAAGATAGACTAAGAGGGAAAGTGGAAATAAGCTATGGGGACCTGTGTCTGCACCAAGAGATGGCGGCCCCAGGATGTGGATTTAGGGTGTGAGGAGGGGCCTCTTCAGGCAGGCTGTTCCCGGACTCTGGGTAAATCTGGAGAGACTGGAATGAAAGACAAAAAGGAAAGTGAAAATTGTTTACCTGAGTCCCAGACCAGTGTACTCACTGGGGGTCTCTGCTGTACCCACTGGGGTCTCTGCTGTACCCGCTGGGGTCTCTGCTGTACCCACTGGGGTCTCTGCTGTACCCACTGGGGGTCTCTGCTGTACCCACTGGGGTCTCTGCTGTACCCACTGGGGTCTCTGCTGTACCCACTGGGGTCTCTGCTGTACCCACTGGGGGTCTCTGCTGTACCCACTGGGGTCTCTGCTATACCCGCTGGGGTTTCTACTCGATAGTGTTTCTGCAGATGGCAGGTGACATAAGGAAATGGAGATTGGCTAGAAGGGAAGGCTGAGAGAGTTGGCAGGAAGTGCTAACGGACCTGAAGCTCATATAGATAGTCTTAACATTTCTTTTTAGTAGCTTCATGGTCTTATGCACCTTTTCTTTCTTTATGTCATGTAGTTTTAATTTATTTAATCAAAATTTTAATATTTAATATATGAGCATATATATTGTTGTCTAAGGTTTCTGTCCTGCCCAGTTCCTGAAGTTGTTAAGTCCCAAAGAAATGCACAGAATTCTCCTGTTCTCATTGACCCACCTCTACTTCCTGCCTGGTCGCCCTGCCTATACTTCCTGCCTGGCTACTAGACAATCAGCATTTTATTAAACAAGTACAAGAAACAAATGTTTACCTGGTAAAAACCATTGTCCCACAGCAATATATCACATTTATTAGAGAATTGTCATATATTTTACAATATAATTATTAACATAAATTAGAATGTTCAGTTTGTGTATATATGCATGTTTGTGTGCAACTTGGTGTGTGACTGGGTGTGCATGCATATTTGTGTGTATATGCATGTGTGAGGACATTTGTATTTTCTTCAGTTGCTTTTTTGCCTCATTATTTTGAGATGGGGGTCTCTTACTGAATCTAGAGTTTATTGATTTAACTATGCTGGCTGGCATGTAGACCCAGGGTTACAGGCCTGTTCTGCCTTGCCCAGCTCCTTACACGGCTGCCAGGGATCCCAACTTGCTAGGCAAACAGATTGCCAACTGTGGTACCTTCCCACCTCTAAACTCGTGAAGTTTTTATAAAATCTACTTCTGTTTTGTTCTTGGAACAAGGTTTCACACAGTTCAGGCTATACTTGAACTCTGCATTCATACAAGATGCCCTTGAACTCACGACTGCCTGCTCTGCTGCTAGAGTGACAGGTCTGTGCTCCTCCCTCACCATGTCCTGCTCAGATCTGCTTTTCTGTAGCCAGATCTGAATTTCCTAAGCTGGGACTGAATAAACTTTTACCCACAATTGAGATCCCTACTCTGTCATATCATAGTGTCTGTCATATACGTAGTTCTGTTTCTAAGTTCTCTGCTCTGTTCCTTTGTCTCTTTTCCTGGTTAAGTTGATCTTTGTTCCTGTGGTGCTGGGATGGGATGCTGAGCCTTGCTCATGCTAGGTGAGTGCTGCCCTGCTGAGCTGGGCCTACTGCCCTGTTTATGCTGTGACTCCTGGTTCTCACTCTGGTAAATATAGTCCTTTAATGCTTTGCTTTTATTGGTGCATTTTTAGTCTTTAATACCTTTCACTTTATAAATAATACCATTCAAAATTTCCACTTCCTCCCTCCTCCCATTTCCCTCCTGCTCCCCCACTCATCCACTTCCCTCCCTCTCCAGTCCTAAGAGAGGGCAGGGTACCCTGCCCTGTGGGAAGTCCAAGGCCCTCCCCCCCTCCATCCAGGCCTAGGAAGGTGTGCATCCGAACAGACTAGGATCTCAAAAAGCCAGTACATGCATCAAAAATCCCAGTGCCATTATCAATGGCTTCTCAGTCAACCTCCATTGTCAGCCACATTTAGAGAGTCAGGTTTGATCACATGCTCATTCAGACCCAGTCCACCTGGCTTTGGTGAGCTCCCATTAGATCAGGCACACTGTCTCAGTAGGTGGACCAACCCCTTGCAGTCCTGACTTCCTTGCTCATCTTCTCCCTCCTTCTGCTTTTCAACTGGACCTTGGGAGCTCAGTATATTGCTCTGATGTGGATGTGGGTCTCTGTCTCTATCTCTATCCATCGCCAGATGAAGGTTCTATGGTGATATTCGAGATATTCATCAATGTGACTATGGGACAAGGCCAGTTCAGGCACCCTCTCCTTTGCTGCCCAAGGACTTAGCTGGGGACATCCCCATGGACACCTGGGATCCCCTATAGAACCAATTCTCTTGAAACCCGAAAATGGCTCCCTTAATGTAGATATCTTATTCCTGGCTCCTATATCTGCCCTTCCTCCATCTCAACCATCCCACTCCCCTGAGCTCTCCCCAATCCTTCCCTTCTCCCTTCTCTCTCCCCTTCTCCACTTCCCCTACCCCACCCCCACCCACATGCTCCCAACTTTTGCCCAGTGATCTTGTCTGTTTCCAATTTCCAGAAGGATCTATATATGTTTTTCTTTGGGTTCACCTTATTATTTGGCTTCTCTAGGCTTTCGAACTATAGGCTCAATGTCCTTTGTTTATGGCTAGAGTCCACTAATGACTAAGTACATACCATATTCATCTTTTTGGGTCTGGGTTATCTCTCTCAGGATAGTGTTTTCTGTTTCCATTCATTTGCATGCAAAATTCAAGGTGTCATTGTTTTTTACTGCTGAGTAGTACTCTAATGTGTATACGTTCCACACTTTCTTTATCCATTCCTCCATTGAGGGGCATCTAGGGTGTTTCCAGGTTCTGGCTATTACAAATAACGCTGCTATGAACATAGTTGAACAAATGCTTTTGAAGTATGATTGGGCATCTCTTGGGTATATTCCCAAGAGTGGTATTGCTGCATCTTGAGGTAGGTTGATTCCCAATTTCCTGAGAAACTGCCACACTGATTTCCAAAGTGGTTGCACAAGTTTGCATTCCCACCAGCAATGGATGAGTGTTCCCCTTACTCCATATCCTCTCCAGCATAGGTTATCATTGGTATTTTTGATTTTAGCCATTCTGACAGGTGTAAGATGGTATCTCAAAGTTGTTTTGATTTGCATTTCCCTGATCGCTAAGGAAGTTGAGCATGACTTTAAGTATCTTTTGACCATTTGAACTTCTTCTGTTGAGAATTCTCTGTTCAGTTCAGTACCCCATTTTTTAATTGGGTTATTTAGAATTTTAATGTCTAGTTTCTTGAATTCTTTGTATATTTTGGAGATCAGACCTTTGTCTGATGTGGGGTTGGTGAAGATCTTCTCCCATTCAGTAGGATGCCTTTTTGTCTTAATGACAGTATCCTTTGCTTTACAGAAACTTCTCAATTTCAGCAGATTCCATTTATTCATTGTTGCTCTTATTTTCTGTGCTACTGGAGTTATACATAGGAAGTGGTCTCCTGTGCCCATTTGTTGCAGTCTTCTTCCCACTTTCTCTTCTATCGGGTTCAGTGTGGTTGGATTTATATTGAGGTCTTTAATCCATTTGGACTTGAGTTTTGTGCATGGTGATAGATATGGATGTATTTTCATTCTTCTACAGGTTGACATCCAGTTATGCCAGCACCATTTGTTAAAGATGCTTTTTTTCTTCCATTGTATAATTTTAGCTCTTTTGTCGAAAATCAGGTGTTCATAGGTTTGTGGATTAATATCCAGGTCTTCAATTTGATTCCATTGATCGACATCTCTGTTTTTATGTCAGTACCAAGCTGTTTTCATTACTGTAGCTCTGTAATAGAGTTTGAATGCCTCTGGAAGTACCTTTATTGTCTAGGATTGTTTTGGCTATCCTGGGTTTCCTACTTTTCCATATAAAGTTGATTATTGTTCTCTCAAGGTCTGTGAAGAATTTTGTTGGGATTTTGATGGGGATTGTATTTAATCTATAGATTGCCTTTGGTGGAATTGCCATTTTTACTGTGTTGATCCTACCAATCCAAGAGCATGTGAGATCCTTCCATTTTCTGGTGTCCTCTTCAATATCTTTCTTCAAAGCCTTAAAGTTCTTGTCAAATAGATCTTTCACTTCCTTGGTTAGTGTTACCCCAAGATACTTTATGCTATTTGTGGCTATCGTGAAAGGTGAAGTTTCCTTGATTTCCCTCTCTGCTTCTTTATCCTTTGTGTATAGGAGGGCTACTGATTTTTTTGAATTGATCTTGTATCCTGCCACATCACTGAAGGTATCTATCAGCTGTAGAAGTTCTTTGGTAGAGTTTTTGGGTCACTTATGTACACTATCATATCATCTGCAAATAACGAAAGTTTGGCTTTCATGGTTTCCATAGAGAAGTCAGGTGTAATTCTCATAGGTTTACCTTTATATGTTACTTGTCCTTTTTACTTTGCAGCTCTTAATATTCTTTCTTTATTATGCATGTTTTTCGTTTTGATTATTATATGGCGAGGGGATGTGGGTTTTTTTCTTTTTTGATCCAGTCTATTCGGTGTTCTGTATGCCTTTTGTACCTTCATAGGAATATCCTTCTTTATGTTGGGAAAGTTTTCTTCTATGTGTTTGTTGAATATATTTTCTGGGCCTTTGAGCTGGAAGTCTTCTCCTTCTTCTACCCCTATTATTCTTAGGTTTGGTCTTTTCATGGTGTCCCAGATTTCCTGGATGATTTGTGCTAAGAATATGTTGGATTTGATGTTTTCTTTGATCAAAGAGTTTATTTCCTCTATAGTATCTTTAGCGTCTGAGATTCTTTCTTCTATCTCTTGTATTCTGTTGGTTATACTTGGCTGTCTAGTTCCTGTTCATTTACCCAGATTTTCTATATCCAGCCATCCCTCGGTTTGTGTTTTCTTCATTACCTCTATTTCAGTTTCCAAG
The DNA here is from genome assembly GCA_004026605.1 of Ondatra zibethicus. Classification (NCBI taxonomy): domain Eukaryota; kingdom Metazoa; phylum Chordata; class Mammalia; order Rodentia; family Cricetidae; genus Ondatra; species Ondatra zibethicus. Next base: position 61,146 of record PVIU01010561.1, on the reverse strand, counting down.
TCTTGAACTGTTTCCTTTACCTGTTTGAATGCTTTTTCTTGGTTTTCTTGGGTATCTTTGAGGGATTTATTAATTTCTTCTAACTTTTTGTTTGTCTTCTCTTCCATTTCTTTAAGGAAGTTTTTCACATCCTGTTTAATGGTCTCTATCACTTTCATAATGTTATGTTTAAAGTCGATTTCTTCTACTTATTCTGGATTAGGGTGTTCAAGTCTTCCTGTTGCATGTTCACTGGATTCTGGTGTCATCATGTTGCTTTTCAGGTTGTTGGAGGAATTTTTGCATTGGCGCCTGCCCATCTCTTCCTTTAAATGTGGTCAGGGGAGTCTTGGCATCTTGGCCCAATCTTTGCTGTGCCTGACTGTGTACTTGGGAGTTTTTCTTGGTCTGCCCTCTCCTAGGTCCCCTCAGCACTGGAGTTGGCTCTCAGATACCCTCCACCCTGAATCAGGCTGTGGTGGTGGATCTAAGGACCCCGTAGATGGGAAGGAGTGTTTGGTAGGAAGATGGGATGGGATAAATACAGAAAGGTAGTAGCCAGGGAGATGCCCCGCTGAATGGCCAGAAATGTTTAGGGAATTGGAGGGGGCCTGTAATCTGTTCTCAGGGCGTCCAGCCAGCTGGGCAGACACACACTTACCCCTCCGGATGGATCCCCTCTGTATAGGAGCAGGTCCTCTTGCTGGCCAAGGACCTCGCAGACAAAAGGGCGGGCTTGGCCGAGGCAGGGTTGTGTGGAACAAAGAAACCCCTGCGGCAGGAGCACTCACCACTGGGTCTCCAGACCCTCAGGCCCAAAACAGGCTGAGTTGGGGGATCCTAGGACCCTGCAGATGGAAAGGGGTGCTTGCCAGCTGGGATGGGATAAATAGAGAAAGCCAATAGCTGGGGAGATGCCCCGCTGAATGTTCAGAACTAAGTTTTTAAATTTGAAATTCATCTTGAGATTTTGGTGACTTTAGAGATTCCTTACCCTCTTTTTATTGAATATTGGTTCTTTTCCCCACATAATATATCCTGATTACAGTTTCCCTTTCTTCTACTTCCCTTAGCTCCTCCCCATCTCCCCTCCATCCAGATCCATTCCCTTAAATCCCCCTCTCTCATTAGAAAAGAACTGCCTTCTAATGGATAGCAACCAAAGATAGTAATAATAATAATATAAAGCAAAACCCATCACGTTGAAGCTAGATAAGACAAACTGAAGGAAAAGGACACAAGAATCAAAGACCCACTTGTTCCCATACTCAGGAACCCCATAAAAACACTAAACTGGAAGCTATAACATATACACAGTGCAGATGTGTGCAGGCTCTATGCATGCTGCCTCAGTCTCTGTGAGTTCATATGAGCTTTGCTAATATTGACTTAAGGAGCCTTGCTTTCTTGGTGTCCTCCAACTCCTCTAGCTCCTACACTCTTTCTGCATCCTCTTTCATAGGGTTTCCTGAGCCCTAAGGGAGGGATTTGATGGAGATGTCCCACTTTGGGCTATGCATTCCAAGGTCTCTTACTCTCTGCTTAATGTCTGTTTGTGGGTCTCCATATTTGCTCCCATCTGCTGAAGGAGAAAACTTCTCTGATGATGGCTGAACAAGGCACTAATCAGGAGTAGAGCAGAATATCATTAGGAGCCATTTTATTGCTCCTTTTTTTTTTTTAAAGATCAGTAGTTTTTGGTTTTACCCTAGGTTCCTGGGCTATCTAGTCTCTTGTTCTTGCTCACCCACGCAGTGTCAGGTATGGGTTCCATCTTGTGAAGTGGCCTTAAGTCAAATCAGATATTAGTTGGTTACTCCCACAAACTTCGTGCCAGTATTGCCCTAGCATATTTTGCAGGCAGGATGGCATTGTAGATCAAATGCTTTGTGGCTGACATGTGGTTTATGGTGTTTTTCTTTTTTTGCAGCCCACAGATTACCTACCTGTACCACATAGAGGTGCAGGCTCTGTGTGTGCACAAGCTCACCATCTCCATATTCAATGAGTTGTGTGGGTGTTGTCTTCAGCAATGGGGCATTGATGTTAGCTTGAGGAAAGCAACCTATAGTCTTGGTAACCACCTAGGTTGTTTGGGATTCCCATGGGAATTGGCCAACAACTCAATATAGATGTAACTCAATCCTAGTACTGGACACTTCATTTGGTGACAATACATGTCCAGTTGGGACTTTATCTCCCCCATTATTTGGCAATTTCATTTAAATTGCCTTCATATATTTCAGAAGTTTCTACTATATTTGGTTTCTGTATCACTCCTCAAATGGCCCTTAATTTTATCTGTCTCTGCACATATTCCCTCCATCATCCCCTTCTCCCCTCCTCATTTGATCCTCTAGTTCCAGCCCCACCCCATCCACCCATAACTATTCTAGTTCCCTTTCCGAATGAGGTCTATCTGTACCCTCTTGTCCCTCAGTCTATACCTACCCTTGGTGACTCTACAGACTGTAGCTTGGTTATCATTGACTTAACAGCTAATATCTACATATAAGTAAACACATACCATAATTTACTTAAGAGATTCTTTTAGTGTAGGACCCAGCCATGACAAGCTCAATACAGGCCTGAGTCTCAGTAGCTTACCCTGGTTCCAAGAAAGACTACAAACTGAGACTATCCAGGCATCACCCAGGAACAGACCATCCAAAGGAAATTTCTAACATTTCAACCATTGTAGATAGGATTACATGCCAGGACACATTCACCAGGACACCGGTAGACAAATGCCAGCCAATCAGGGGTTCTGAACCTTAGAAATCCCTCACCTCCACCTTTGCTACAACAAAAGTCCAACCCCAAATGAGCTGGGGTGGGGTCTTCCGATCACTCCAATACGTTGGACATACGGGGAGTCTGAGTTTGCAAACTTGTGTAAGAATAAAGACTCTTTGCTTTTATATACGGGACTAGGTCTCCTAGATGGTTTTGGGGGGACTCCGTGATCTGGGCATAACATTAGGAAAAAATAAAAATCAATTTTTTGCTCCATTGACCCATTCATAAATCAATGTATGTTTCTGCTTACTTTGTAGGTCTTTTATGCATTTTATTAGAAAGAAAACATTTTTATTGTTTATTTTTATCTACTGTTCCATGTGATTGGGGGGCAGGTTAACCAAAGATGTGTCATAGTTTGGATGATACTTACTCAATACTATCAAACAATGTTGCTTTTATCTGACTATTTATTATCAGACTCCAAAGGAAATGATGTAAATGTGGTCTGATGGGATTATTAAAATGCTATAATAAAATTCTGAATCTTGGTAAAAAGCTTGTTGTCTGGTGATCTTAATATTTGAGATGACATCATTTATGCCTTCTAAGGTGTACCAGATGATTAGGTGCAAATGAAGCTGATCTGTAGAAGTATTCACCCAAGAGACTTTAGTAGAGTTTTCTGTGCCAGTAAGTGCAGGTTAGATCTCAGTAAAAGGCACAGAGGCAAAAAAAAAAAAAAAAGGTCATGAACTAGTATCTCTGAAATATCTTTTATTTCCGTAGCTCTTGAGTGTTAGAGTGAACTAATCACTCAACTGTAAAAGCTGGGTCTCAGGGAAGTTTAAAAAAAAAAAAACCCAGCCAGATGGGAGAGAGTGTTTTGTGGCCCACGTGGTCTTAAACCCTAGCAACGAAAAGCCAGAGTGGGAGAAAGCTTGCTCTCCCACCATCAGCACAATGCCTATAATTTTCCTTTGTTCTGGGGAATAAAAACAGAGTGATGAAGGCTAAGCTTCGGTTCCTGAATTCTCATAGTGTTGGATGCGACGGGTTGTCACTGCTTGCTCAGATATGGATTATAACTGCTTGTCATTTTGCAGAGGAAAAAGAATGTGACAAACCTTTTGAAAAACACACATTTAGGCATTTGGAGAGGGTTTTGATTTGTTGTACATAAATGTGTGTTTCTCAGAACGAATATTTGGTGTAGGCACAAAAATAAGCTTTTTTTGTCAAAGATTTTTTCCCCTTGATTTTACTTTTTTTGTTTGTTTTCTTTTGGGGTGTTTTAATGCTCCTTCTTTTACAGTCATTCCCGATATCTGAAACTATTGCCGGTGTTCTGTAGCTGAGGAGGGATGACTGAAGAGCCTAGAGTGTGCCCTCAAACCGCTGGCATTCCATCCAGCCCCTCCGGGCATTCCATCCAGCTGGAAGCAAGCCGCAGTCCTCCACACCTCGGTTTACTCATCTGACAGAGAGTTCAGATAACGCCGAAGCCCTCTCCCTAGGACTCTAAGTATCTTCTTGGACTCAACCTCTGGACCATTCTGGAAGGCTTTGTAAATAAAAGTGGAATGAGGCATGAGTATGGGGGGGACGCAGCTCTATATGTAAAACACTTGCCTTGAGGACTTGAGTCTGATCCCCAGAATCCATATTCTTAAAATATATAAGCGTAGTTGTTCATATTTGTAATCCCAGAGCTGAGGAGGTACAGGGAGACAGATCCCTAGGGCTCTCTGGCTAGCCAGCAGAGCCAATTTGGCTAGTTCCGGGCCAGTGAGAGAATCTGTCTCAAAAACCAAGGTAGATGGCCTGGAAGAACAACACTGGAAGCTGTCCTCTGACATACACACATATGCACACACACAAACACAGACACAGAGAAAAATCAGCCACCTCCTCAAAGCTGGGAGCTTGGAAGCCCAGTAATCCCCATGCTTCTGTAATTCCCAATGAACCATATCCGAAACCGCAAAGCTGCTGCCACACTCTTGGAATTTCAGGAAGTAAACTGCAGACTTAATGTCCTTTCCTGTAGTCCACGTTTCTAGCAATTTCTTAAATTTCCATGAAAATTGAAGTGGATGAGAATTTTGGTTTGTCAACAAGATAAAATGCTCACAGATATAGTAAGTCATTGCTCTCAGCACAGACCCAAAGGTGAGTTAACCAGAAGCGATGCTGAACAGCTGAGGGACTAATCCAGCTGAGGGAGCTAAGCTTGCCAGTGAGACGCTGCTCCAATGCCCTTCCAGGCCCCGATACTGAGATGGCAGTCGCTCTCATTTCCCGAGGCAGAAGCAGCTGCCAGGTGAGAGAAAAGGGGGCAAAAAAACCAGTACCTCAAAGTCATTCCAATGAGTCATTAAGGGGCTTAAGCCCAGCCGAGCAGCCAATATGCAGTCGGCTACCCACTGATCAAGAAGTCGTATGAATTCTGCCTCATGATAGTTTGTGATTTACTTATAGCCACTCTCTTCCTTGGGCTAAGGGACCTCAGAGCTACAAAATCCTTCTGAGGTTGTTCCATACCTCCTGGAGCCACAGACAGCCCCTGGCCCATGTGTCTGTGTAATTTGACATTTGAAATTTTTTTTAGTCTCTTCCACTTCCTCAGGAACCCACCCACTATTGGCTCTTAGCTGCTTGGATCCTGACATATTTCCGGCTAGCCATTCTCCATTCTTGGAACCTACTGCAGTTGCTACGCTGTTTGCCCTTCCAATTTCATCCTATTCGGCTGGATTCTAATCCCCGAGACTCACCAGGGTGGTTGGGCACATTGGGCGACTATATCAATATTTTAGGCCCCACAAGAGCTTTATCTTCTGGATGCAGCTTGTAGTCTCTGGGGACTTGACTGTAATGATCTGTTATGTCCCTTTAAGAGACAAGCCCCGCCCACTCCCTCCCCCATCTACTGAGGCAGGCAGATCTTCCTTCCTGCTTGCAGCCTGAGTCTCTTCCTTTTCTGTCTCCCTTTCGAAGAGGCAGCTTCTGTCTCTCCCCACTTCTCTCCTTCCCCCGTCTTTTTCTCTGTTTCTCTCTGCTCTTCCCCCTTTTCCCCTTATCCCTTTCTCCCTTTCCCCTCCATAACCAACTAAATAAATCTCCAACCTCACTCTGCATGGTGTGCCTGTCTCTTGCCCGCCGCATGGCTCCCTGCCCACCGCATGGCTCCCTGCCCAGGACTAGCCACCTTCGGAGACCTGCAGCGTGGTCTCGTGGCATACCCATCTGTCTGTCTCTCCTTGTAGTCCTCGTGACATACTGCAGCCACTTGGGGGACTGCACCATCCCTGCCTGGGACTGGCTGCCCTTGGGATCCGCTTCCTGCTGCTTGACCCCGTTTGGGGACACTGCAGCCACTCGGGGATCCGTAGCATTTTGCTTAATCCATTACATTGACTCTTTGTTGAATTCACAGATACGCCTTGACAACAGATGGAAAGTCATCAGCTCATCTGTTGCTGCGTGTCCCCATCATCCTGTCTAAATGTGCACTTCTGTATCTGAGCAGAGACAACCAAGAGCAAGAGCACTTTCTCCCTCTTATTCTTGAATATTTTAAATATTTAAATATTAAAATTTATATATTAAAAGTTTAAAACTTGCAGCTTTGGGGAAATGGCTCAGTTGGTAAAGCACCTGCTGCTCAGGCCTCAGGCCTAAGTTCAATCTCAAGACCCCCAGTAAGAAAGCCAGATATGGGAGCACATGGTTATAATCCTAGTGCTGGGGAGGAGGAGACAAGCGATCTTGGTCTGGGTGGCCAACTAACCCACCCAGGACCAGGACTTCCCTGTCTCAAATAATAAGATGGAGAGTGAAGTAATTGATGAAGACACCTGACATTGATTTCTATCCTTTAAAGTCCCACACATATGCACGCACACATGCACACACACACACACGCATACAGCTTCTGTTTTCCCACTAAGGACTCACCATGAGAGTTTTCTTGGGTTAGAGCTATAATAGAGTCATTAGAGATGAACTGTTAGAGGTGGAACAGGATCTGGTTTTCTCCAGAAGGGAACACTGTCCTATAGAAGATTTGTCATGGCAAGAGAAGCAACCATTCTTTGATGCCTAGCAACAAGAGGTCACAGTTCTCAAGTCAGCCCTTCTGGGGTCTTAGAGCAAGAGTATCCTCTGAGAAACTGTCAAGTCAGACATAGCGTTCAGGGCTGAATTCATCTTTTGCTCCTTCATCCTTTTCCTCTTTATCTTTGTTGGTCACACAATTGTATAGCCAGGGACTTCATCTTGCAGACCTCCTTTTAGCCTTGGTGCCTGCGATGGCTATTCTTGGTTGTCAGTTTGACTATATCTGGAATGAATTACAGTCCAGAAATGGATGGCACACTTGTGATCTGGATCTTGAGGCAGGAAGACAAAGGTTTTTGATCCAGATCTTGAGGTGGGAAGGCACACCTTTAATCTGGGCCACAACTTCTGCTGGAAGCCTATATAATGCCAAGGGGAGAAGGAAGGGTTTGTTCTTCACCTGCCTGCCCTCACCTTGTCAACACATCAGTTCCTTCACTGGCATTGGAGTCTACTTCTTTGGGATCCCAGCATCTACAAAAGACCAGCTGACTCTAGAAAACCCTAAATAATACAGTGGAGAAGCCAAATATGGGGCTGGAGAGATGGCTAATCAGTTACAAGCCTTTACTGCTCTTCCAGAGGATTCAGGCTCCTAGCATCTACACTGCTCATGATTGACTATAACTCCAGCTTCAGGGGATCTGAATTCCTCTTCTGCCCACTGTGGGCAAGCATACACATAGCACACACACATTCATACACACAAACACACACATACCCCCCAACACAAACACACATAAAAATAGTAAAAGTAAAACTTTGAAAACATCTGGATTCATCTGCCTTACCCTGTGGTTGATGATATTGACTATTTACAGGATCCAGAGTCGCCTGAGAGACAAACCTCTGGACTCGTCTGTGAGGCTGTGAAGGAGCTTCTAAAGTGAGTATATTGAGGTGAGAAGACGCACCCTGAAGGTGAGCAGCACAATTCCATGGGGGAGGGGGGATGTCCCAGAAGGAATAAAAAGGAAGGTGAAACAAAATATTCATGACTCTGTTTCTGCACTGCAGATGCAATGTGACTGTCTCATGCCTTTGAGCCACCTGCCCTAGACCAGTGTAATAACCTCCTATCCTAAACCCCAGTATCACCCTAGCCCTTCCTTCCAACAGAACAGTTTTCCTTGCATGACAAGGGAAGGTCATGTTACTCAGTGCAGCATCCAGACTTATCGAAAGATTGGCCATCTCCCACCATGCATCACCATGTGCCCTGTGGAATACAGGAAGAAAACCCAATGACACTATCTTATCCCACCTTGCAACACTCTTTCTGTTGGGCCTCATGAGACCTGGGCATGAGGCCCAGTGTAACTTCCTAAGCCTAACTTGAGTTTTGTGAGGCCCAGTATAACTTCCTGAGCCTAGCTCGAGTATGGAGACCTGTCTTCGGCTGTAACTTCTACACAGGAAGTGACTCAGCACAACCCGACCTAGGCCTGCCTCTGCCCAGCCACCGCTAACATGGCAGAATATTATTGGCCCTTGTTCCTTGTTCCTCCTTGACCCATCCCAGGCTTCCCACTCCCTATCTCAGGCTATATAAGTTCCTGCCTGTTGCAATTAAATGAGATCCTGCTTTGACAGACTCCAGACTCAGTGTGTTCTCCCCAGGGGCCAGGGGGGGAGGTCTGGGTCATTGGCACTCACCATTCTGCTCAGTCCCAGGGAAAGCCCCTGCCTTTTCTGCCACAGAACCCAGCATCTTTCAATTCTATGTCTGACACAGATGAGCTTTTGTAGTCCGTGTGTCTGTCTCTGTCCTGAGCTTGTGTAAGTCTTTTGCCTGGACTGCCTTCTGTCACCTCCTACCTCCTCTCAAGCTGACCTTGCATACTACCACTGTCCCATTGGCCAACACAATCCTCTTCTTTTGCTTTTATGGCATTTAACATCTTTGATCTTTTTTTTGCACATAATTGTTTCATATGTCCATATTTCCTTCTAGCTTATAAAATTTTCAAGTCCAGAGAACTACAATACTCTTTGTGGTCATTGCAGTCATTGATAATTATAATTTGTTGAAAAGTATCTACTGGGGCCAGGTAGTAGTGCATACCTTTAACCCCAGCACTTGGGAGGCAGAGACAGGTGGATCTCTGAGTTTGAGGCCAGCTTGGTCTACAGAGTGAGTTCCAGGACAGCCAGGGCTACACAGAGAAACCCTGTCTCAAACTGCCACCCCAAAAAGCATCAACCCAAATATGTACCCAAAAGTACCCAAAGGCCTGCTCCCAAAACAAGATACATAAAAGTGTAAATGTTTACACTATAGACACATTATACATACAAATATTTAAACACACACGTATGCACATGCAAAAATATGTGCACCAACTCCAGCACATTTGTATGCATTCATATAGTTGCATATACACAAAAACCCACAACTCAGATGTGTGCACATGCATACTTACTAGCATCATGAGAAAACCCATACACACATTTGTGCATGAGAGTACAAATGTAGATATACAGACTTATGCATATATGTACTTGTGTGCATGCACACATGAATCTTCACATATATTATCACTGTACATACATGCTTTGCCATACTCCAAAAGATTAGTTTTGCTTGACTGGTGCTAGAATGACTAGCATTATAGGAGAAAGGCATCCAAGTTTAACTTTGAGGTACACTTCCCCCCACCCCACAGGTGATGGTTCCTTTGGGAGGCAGGGCCTCTGCTGACAGAGTATCCTTACCCATCTTTCCTTCTGCTTAAAGAAGGCTGAATGTTTGGACTGATAGGAAACTCAGGGAACATAAATTCCCATGGATGCCAATCTCTCTCCTCTTCAGAGCTACCCTGCACTGTGGAACCATGAGGTATGGTGGGCTGCAGCAGCACAAGCAGGGCAGAGCAGGTGGGCATGAGAAGCCATTGTGATGCCAATTGCCATGAAGGGCACTCATTCCTGTGAGGTCCCTTTGCTCACAGAGAGAAGCTACGTCTTCAACATCAGCAGAACACAGGTGAACTGTAGTCCCCACTGCCATTGCTATTGCTTTGGTTCTCAGCTGGCTCATAGATGAGGAAGGAAAAGTAGTGGCATCTGTCAGGCCTCTAAAAAGAGCCTAGCAAAAGTCACCTGATCTCTAGCTTCTCAAGTTTCTCTTAGAGGAAAGAGGCTGAGGAAACCCCATGTGCTCACCAACTGGTGAGCGTAGGTGATTGCTGGTGGTGTCTAGGGCTCCAGAGGATGTGAAGTGAACCCTGTAACATACATGACACTTCTCAGCTTTCCCAGGACTTAGAAGGTCATTGAATAAAGGCCTCATTTCTGTTTATCAGAACATTATCTGATTAACAGCTGGATCTGCTTGTGAGACTGAAGCCCTGTTGGCTTCGTCTTCCCCTGGGCATCACTGCGCTGGGCACCCAAGACAGTCATGGCATGGGTCAAGGCTGCTCTTTCTCCACTGTAATGAGGTACTTCTGAGGACACAGCAGGGTGTTCCTGTTCTTCAGCAGGCCCAACACTGGGGCCAGATGGCTCCTTGCTTTGTCTTACTGTTGTGCCTAGCATATTTCACTCTGCCCTGTGAATAATCTATAGAAGGTTCTAGATTATTCAGGGTCAAGTGGAGACCTAGGTCCCAGGAGGAAAGGCTAACTAGTGGGGAAAAGATGAGCTGCAAGTCCAGAATTCCCCAGTCCAGTTGTCTTGGAGGTCCTTCTCCAGCTCTAGTAACTAACTGACCTGTCTTCACTAAAGAAACATAGAAAGGAAATAGACCGACGTCACAAGATGGGGACAGGGACCTCCATGGAATTGCTTTTTCTTGAAGAACTTGGAAATTATGATAGGTTTTAGTCGGCCTGGGGTGGTTGACATAGTTCTTCAAATAAACTCAGAGACTTCATCTTCCTCTGAACATTTTGCCAGCTCCACTCCCAGTGCAAGGGAGTTTCCTGCTTTTGCCTTCACTTGGCCCTGAGGAATCTGGTCCTTTGTCCATTTTCCTCCTAAGCACACTGAGATATGAGCAATACCATGGAGCCCTTTGGTAAAAATGTAAAACTATTCCAATCTCCATTTCAGGAGCACTGCCTAGCCTTTTGCAGGCTGGTAATGGCCAGCTTTGATATAGAACATCTGCTTATTTTTCAAATTATACTTAACAGCCAGACGTGGTGGGTCACACCTGTAATACCAACATTTGAAAAGGTGAGGCAGGAGAATAGCCATGAGTTTGAAGTCAGACTGGGCTACCTAATAAGTTCCATGCTAGTCTAGGCTACAGACTGAGGCCCTGTCTGAACAAAACAAAAATACAACAACTAACTAATTAAATAAAATTATATATAAATAATAGGATGTTTCCAGGATCATATGTTCTTTTTTTTTAGAATTTGAAACTGGATCAGGAATCTCAAAACATAAAATATTATACAGGCTAAGAATATGAACTATATTCCCCAACCCACATGTTAGATTTTTTGGTAGCCTTCCCAGCCAATCGCTGTGGATTCTTTAGTATCCTATCCTCCAGACAGGAAGGTGAAACAACGGCTTTTTATTTTGTCCCTGCTTCCTCACCACAGTTGAGATGTTGAAAATGAGGCATGAGCCACTGGAGCATTAGTGACAGACAGGTGGCTTCTTTTATTGTATTGTTTTACACTCATGTTCATTTATTTTCTTACACATCAGACAAAATTAATCAAAGGTATATACTTCAAAAAAGACGTGAAGAAAGGCCAAGAATAAGATGAACAAAGGAGCACAGTATGCAGTTGCTACTTGTCAACCCTAACTGCTGAGAAAGTGTCACAAGGGGACTGAAGAAAAAGGTGAAATGAGTTTAAATAGAAACATGAGGAGTCTTGGCTGAAGATGCAGCAGAATATTTATCTAGCATCCATGAAGTCCTGTGTTCTATGGCCTGATACCACATTAAACCCGTGACTGGCGTGGCAAGATAGGCCCATGGGTGTCACAGGGTAAACAACTGCTTTATGATTAAACTGAAGGCCTGCTCCACAGAAGGAAACCCAAGCCTGTACTGCAAAGGTGGCCAAGAGCCCATGGTTGGGGTATTCATAGGACCCAACGTTGAAAATATTACTATTATTTTGCTAAGCAAACATAGTGCCAAACCATCCTCTAAATTCATGTCTCTCTACCCGCAGATTAGTGCAGTTCTCAGATCTCAGAGAAGTTTCCTTGTGAAGTGAATGATGGGTGACACAGAAACTCAAAACTGGTCAAAGAGCAGAGAATAAGTAACCATGGAGGGCTCTGCCACAAATGGGACATCTATAGAGCATCCCCTCCCCAGGCCCAGGGGCCACTGCAGAGAGGGAGCACCCAGAGTGTAAGAGCCAGACATCAGGTAGGAGCAGAGCAAAGCAGTGAACTTTGGACATAGGCTGTTGAGCTCAAACTCACAGCAGCTGTGGCCAAGTGTACAAGACCTGCCAATCAGCATCCTAGCATGGAGGGGAAGGTGTTCATGAGCCTCATCCCTAGCTGTGGAGCTGTGGATGGGCTGGCTTCTGGAGTAGAAAAAGTCCGTTTTCTTTAAGGGTATTGCTCCAGTAGATTGACCATGCTCCCCATACCTGCACATATATTGGCAGCACAGTTGAAGTAGATGGATTTTTAAATTAAAAATAAAAACAGAGGACACAAAATTCAAGGGTATGGAAATGGGGGCAGATCTTGGGGGAATTTAGGGTGGTTGTATGAAAATGATCAAATATATTGTATGAAATTCTCAATGAGCTAATAAAAATGTTTCTTTTTTTTTTAAAAAAAGGTGTGATGGCACCCATTTGCACGCTGACTAAACAACTGAGTGGTGGAGGTAGGAGGGCTAGAAGTTCAGATTCATCTTCGGCTACATAACTAGTTCAAGACCAGCCTGGGCTACACAAGAATCTGTCTTTAAAAAACAGAGAAAAGGAAAGGTGGAGCCTGCCAGGGGGGCCAGCAAGCAACAGTAAGCGCAGTCAAGAGCATATTAGCGGCAGAACAGGGGCTGGGGTAAAGGATCCCTAAGGCTGAGCTGCTGGACTCGGGATGCATTTGTGGCTTTTGTTGCTGTGGACGGGAAATGGTGTCCTGGTGATCTATGGGTTGTAGTGGCGTCACTATCTACTGGTGGTAGCTATTCATGTGGCAACAGCTAAATTGGCTACTTTGTATTGAACTTGTTTCAGAAAGCAACTGCAGAGCAGGCCTACATAAAAAAACATTTTTTTAAAGACCCTGGAAAACCACTGAAGAATTGAGAAGCTGCAATATCAAGATTTTCCCAACCACAGTGAGGTAAAGCTACAACTTAATAAAAAGTCAAGGAGAAAAGTCTCCAAACATTTGGAAATGATGAAATATACTGTAACTCCCACAGACCTTAAGGAAACCTAGACTACATAGTGAGACCCTGACTCAAAAACCTAAAAAGTTGGGAGGGCAGCATCATTCCGTGGGTAAAGGGCATGTGTGGCCAAAGCCTGACAGCCTGAGCTCAATTCTCAGGACCCCCGTGGTGGGCAAAGACAGGCAAATCATTCGAGATGTCCTCTGGCTTCATAACACATGTGCCCTCCAGCTAAATAAACAGATGAGCATAATTTAAAATTCTTTTAAAAACTAGTGAGTAAATAAGGTAGAGTTAAGCAACAAAAATAGGGAGAGGACTCAGAAAAGATAAAAAATAGGTAAGATACAGACTAAATCTACAGTTGAAAAAAACAATAATGCTCAAAAGACATGACCAAGGCTAATACAAAAAAGACACAAAATAAAAAATTAAAAGTGACAGCATTATCAAATGTACGTTTAGAAATTTCTAATATGATGATAAACCTGTGCCTTCAATTTTTATTTTTAAAAAATTAAGTAGACATGCTGTTTTTAAAAACATGCTTTGCAAATACTGACAGAAGAATTTTTAAAAATACAAATATTCTTATATCTAATAAAGACACTAAGCCTCAAATAGTTTCACTCGCAAATTCTCCCAACAGTTGATCCCTTCCAAAGAATAAGAAAAGAAAAAGCCAAAGGTGATGGTTTACGCCTGGAACCCAGCACTGGGGAGGGTGAGGCTGCAGACTAAGCCAAGGCCAGCTTGAGCTGCAGTATTAGGTAGACCCTGTATCACACTTAAGAAAAACAAAACAAAGCCGACATGAAGTGGAGAGGAACCTTCTCAATATGTTTCATGAAAACAGCAAATTGTTATCAAGAGATTTAATTTTCTTTATCTTTTCAGTGAACCAACTTTTGATCTTAACCATTTTCAACCTTTTAAAAAATATTTTAAGTGCATGAGTGTTTTGCCTGCATGTATACATGTGTACTATGTATGTGCCCTTGGAAGTCAACAGAGGACATCACTGGACACCCCAGAACTGGATTGGTTAGGAGCCACCATGTGGGTGCTGGGAATCAAAACCAGGTCCTCTGCAAGAACAGCAGGTGCTCTTAACCACTGAGCCATCACTCCAGTCCCTTAATGATGTCCACTTCCCTGATTCTTGTTCTTTATAATTTTTATTGTTTCACTTACTTTTGGTTTGATTTGTCCTATTTCAGTTTATAAGATAAACCTTCTCCCCTTCCCTCTTTCTCTCTCTTTCCCCCATCTCTTTTGGAAAGGTTCTTGCCATTTAACCTCTGTTGTCCTGGAACTCACTATACAGGTCAGGTCAGCCTCTAAGGAGGCTTGGTCCTGCCTCAGTTGGTACGTATTAACCACTGAGCCTATTCCGAACTCTAACCCTAATCCTAACCCTATCATAGGCCTCTTAAGGCTGAGTGAGAGTATATATATATAAATTTGTTGTGATTATGTGTCTATGTACGTGTGAATGTGGGTTTGTACATATGAGTTCAGATGTGCACAGAGGCCAGAAGTCAGAGTCCCTGGAGCTGCCCAACATAAGTGCTGGGAATGGAACTCAGTCCCTTTGAGAGAGCAGTATGTGGTTTTAACCACTGAGCGAGCTTGCCAACCCTTAATTTCCAAAGTATTTAGTACAAATTCCCTCTAAGCCCTGTATTGGAATCACTCCATAATCTTGAAATGTTGTTTTTCCATTTTTATTCAGTTCAAGAAATTTCGAATTTTTCTTGAAAGTTCCTTGTAAATATTGAGTTGCACTAAACCCAGGAGCATCTAGACACCAAAAATAGCATCATGGGAGTGAAATGACAAGCCAGAGTAGAAGAAGGTATTCACGAGCATATATAAATGACAATGGGCTTGGATTCTGGATATAAGGATGTTCCTTTTTTGTTTATTAAAAAATTACTTTTCATTTTACATACCAACCACAGTTTCCCTCCCTCTCCTTCTCCCACCCCCACTCCTCGCTCTTACCCGCATCCACTCCTCAGAGCAGGTAAGGCCTTCCTTGGGGCGTCAACAAAGTCTGGCATACCCACTGAGGCAGGACCAAGTCCCTCCTCCCATAACAAGGCTGAGTGAGGTATCCCACCAGAAGGAACAGGCTCCAAAAAGCAAGTTCATACATCTGGGATAGGTCCTAGTGCCACACAACAGATCAAGCCACACAACTGTCAGCCACATTCAGAGGGCCTAGTTCAGTTCCATGCAGGTTCCCCAGCTGTCAGACCATAGTCTGTGAGCTCCCTTAGCTCAGGTCAGCTGTCTCTGATTTTCCCCATCAGGCTCTTGACCCCCCTCTCTTCTTATTCATATGATCCCTCCTCCCTCTCTTCAGCTGAGCTCCAGGAGCTCGGCCCAGTGCTTGACTGTGGGTCCCTGTGTCTGCTTCCGTCAGTTACTGGATAAAGGTTCTATGATGACAATTAGGGTGGTCACCAATCTGATTACAGGGACAGGCCAATTCAGGCACCCTCTCCACTATTGCTAGGAGTCTTACCTGGAGTCATCCTTGTGGATTCCTGAGAATTTCTCTAACCCCATAATGGCTCCTTCTATCAAGATATCTCTTTCATTGCTCAACCCCTCTGTCTTTCCCCTAACTCTGTCTTCTTAATCCCTCATGTTCTCATCCCCCATCCCCACCCTTCTATCCCCCTTCTTGTTTAGCCAGGAGATCTTAACTATTTTTCTTCCTGGGGCTCTGCATGTGTATCCCTCTTAGGGTCCTCCCTTCTTTACCTAACTTCTCTGGGATTGTAGATTGTAGCTTGGTTATCCTTTGCTTTACATTTAATATCCACATAAGAGTGAGTACACACCATGATTGTCTTTCTGGGTCTGAGTTACCTCACTCAGGATGGTTTTTTTTTCTAGTTCCATCCATTTTCTTGCAAATTTCAAGATTTCATTGTTTTTTCTTTTACCACTAATACTCCACTGTGTAAATGTACCACACTTTCTTTATCCATTCTTCAGTTAATGGGCATCTAGGTTGTCTCCCGGTTCTGGCTGTTACAAAAAAAAATGCTGTATGAATATAGTTGACCAAATGTCCTTGTGGTAAGATTGTGTGTCCTTTGGGTATATTCCCAAGAGTGTTATTGCTGGGTCTTGAGGTAGATTGAGTCCCAGTTTTCTGAGAAACCGCCACACTGATTTCCAACGTGGCTGTACAAGTTTCCACTCCCACCAGCAGTGGAGGAATTTCCCTTACTCCACATCCTCTCCAGCATAAGTTGTCATGAGGGTTTTTTGATCTTAGCCATTCTGATAGGTGTAAGATGGTATCTCAGAGTTGTTTTGATTTTCATTTCCCTGATGGCTAAGGATGTTGAACATTTCCTTAAATGTCTTTCAGCCATTTGAATTTCTTCTGTTGAGAATTCTTTGTTTAGATCATACCCTATCGTAGGAGGTCCCTTGTTCATTTCTGGCTGCTCAGCTCCGAAATAATGCCACAGAAATCATATTATCTGCAATAATGTTTGGCCAGTAGCTTAAGCATATTTCTGGCTAACTCTTATCTTAAATTAACCCATCTCCATTAATCTGTGTATTGCCACGAGGCTGTGGTTTACAGGGTAAAGTTCCTACATCTGTCGCAGTGAAGCTACATGGTTTTTCCTCTGACTCTGCCTTCCTTCTCCCAGCATTCAATTTAGTTTTCCCCACCTAGCTCTGTTCTATCCTATCAGGCCGAGCCAGATTCTTTTTTAACCAATGGTATTCACAGCATACAGAGGGGAATCCTATATCACCTCTCCTTTTCTGTTAAATGAAAAAGGAGGGTTTTAACTTTAACATAGTAAAATTACATATAACAAAGCAGGTATCAAACAAGAATTATAATTACAATATTTATATCTACTTTATCATTTATCATATCTAAGAAAAACGATAACTATCAATTTTCAACTCCATCAAAGACTCCAGAAGGATATAATATTACCTAAGTAAACAGGACATGCATGTAAGCAACTTCTAAAACTCTAGAATTAACAAAGACAACTCACTGTCTGGATAGTCACTCAAAGTTCTTCTATACTGTTGGGGCATCCATCTTCAGCCTACAGGCCCATAGTATCCAACAGACTTTGCCATGAAGCAGGAAATTTAAAAGACAGTTTTGCCTCTATTGGCAGTTTGTCAGTCACTTACTTCTGTGTCCTGCAGAATGTCTGGCAGACTCTTTCATAAAGCAGGAACCCTAAAGGACGGTCTCACCTTTAGGCAAGTTCAGCAGTCATTTTCCATGGGTTCTGCATGTCCAGTTAACACAGCATATCATCAAGCAGTCCAGGCAAGAGCAGTTTCTTGCCCAAATGGCTAGCAAACTCCATAAGGAGTCTCTTCAATTCCCATCATCCTCTTGAAGTAATTGGTGCTACCAGGAGCATATGTGTCTCACTGTCATGAAAAGTTCTAAGTTCTTAAACATTTTAAGTGCCATATTCTGTAGTCTTTGAAAGGTTTGAAGAATGCCTATCCATCTGAAATACATTTCTGTACATCTAGAAAAATCTAACTAACGTGACTGCAAGCTTGACTATTATAGATGATTATCTATTAACCTGTATTTCATAATTATACATTATATTTTTAAATGAGTTACACAAACACAATACCTTAATCAAGAGCAGAAATATACATATAACAAAATTGACCTTAAATTTGTATCAATAAACCAAAGTCCATACCAATGCAAATCTCTATAGCATATTCCCCTTTAAATGTAAAGAAACATTTATAAACAATCATCTAGGAAATTTGGGTGTAGTTTTCTTCAAACTGCTTCCTGCTTTTTGTTGGGAGAAGTAATTTTGGGGGCCATTCATGGAGACTTTTCAGGGGGTCTTGGTCCATCAAACTACATTAGTCTGAAAGGATTCCACAGGTTCTCATCCTCTGTGGAAACAAAAGAACCTCTTTTCCAAAGCAACATATCTTTAGACTCAAATTCTAAAGTCAAAATACCTTTATGTTGGTTTAACTTAGCAGTCCATACAATAAAATACCTCTCATTAAGTAGCTCTTTAACAGTCAAAAAATTTCAAAGAAAACACCATAATATACATAATCCAGACTTTCTGTGTATTTTCCATCTTTATATGGCTTATTATTTTTTTACTCCTTTTAATCAATGACTGTCTGTACTCTGTCTCTTTAAAGAGTTTACCATTTTTAAGCCATTTACTTTTTTTTTTATAAAAATAGTGCTCTATATTCTTTTTCTTCTCTCTCCTAAGCCAATGTACATTTATACAACACTGTGACCTGTTTAGAGGTCTTCTTTATCTGAATCTGTCTTTATTGTGTGCCTGTAATTATTTTCTGTCCGGGACTGCTTCTTAAAATGCTAAGCACTTCTGAAAAACCTAAGCAGCATCATTGCTAGGCTATATATGGCCCTGCTGCTTGCTCTGCATACTCCAACATGGCAGAAGTCCATTCACCACTTCTGCAAGCTGTGCACATTGCCCCAGTTCCAAGTGTGCAGTGAGTCTATGTTGCGCCATTAAGCAGTTTGTAACACGCTGTTCACAGACCCCATTTAAATGCCCCATAGCCAGACCTCCCAAAAGATTCAGAGTGCATGCTGGCAGCATGGCCCAGAAAACCACCGTTTCAAAGCCATGTGGCTTTTTTCTGCTACCTCTGAGTCAGGAAAACCTCTCTTAAAGGAGCTGCAGCATGCAGCCAGCAAGACGAGCCTATCCAAAAAAAAATGCAGCTAAATTTTTTTTTTAGTGTTTGGAATTCCTTTCCAGCCCTCTAAGACTTTACGTGGATTTAGTCAACCATGTTGGAGTGCCAATTTGTTGTAGGAGGCCGCTTGTTCATTTCCGGCTGCTCAGCCCTGAAATGATGCCACAGAAACCATATTATTTGCAATACTGTTTAACCAATAGCTTAAGCATATTTCTGCCTAACTCATATCTTAAATTAACCCATCTCCATTAATCTGTGTATTGCCATGAGCCTGTGGCTTACCACAGTTCCAGCATCTGTCTCTGGCAAGGCTACATGGCTTCTCTGACTCCACCTTCATTCTTCCAGCACTTAGTTTAGTTTTCCCTGCCTAGCTCTGTTCTACCCTATCAGGTCAAGGCAGATTCTTTATTAACCAATGGTATTCACAGCTTACAGAGGGGAATCTCACATCAGTACCCCATTTTTTAATTGGATTATTTGGTATTTTGGTGTCTTGTTTCTTGAGTTCTTATATGTAACATGAAGGGCCTGGTTGGTTTCTGTCCTCCCACCAGGTCCCACAGTCATTAGGTCCCAAAGGAAATCACACAGAGAGTCTACATTAGATTATAAACTGATTGGCCCACTAGCTCAGGCTTCTTATTAGTTCTTGTAGCTTATATTAACCCATTATTCTTATCTATGTTAGCCACATGGCTCAGTACCTTTCTCAGTGTGGCAGATGACATCCTGCTTCTTCGGTGGTCTGGGAAGGAGTGGGGAAAAAGCTTCCTTCTTCCCAGAATACTCCTGTTCTTCTGGCCCCACCTTTACTTCCTGTCAGGTTGTCTCACCTATACTTCCTGCCTGGCCAATCAGCATTTATTTAAAACATGATTGACAGAATATAGACAATTCTCCTGCACCACTTATATATTTTGGAGATCAGCCCTCTATCAGATTTGGGGTTGTTGGAGATCTTTGCCCATTCTGTATGCTGCCATTTTGTCTTATTGCCTTACAGAAGAATCTTAGTTTCAGGAGGTCCCATTTATTGGTTGTTGCTCTCAGAGTCTGTGCTACTGGTATTATATTTAGGAAGTGGTTTCTTGTGCCAATGTATTCAAGGCTACTTCCCACTTTCTCTTCTATCAAGTTCAGTGTAACTGTATTTATGTTGAGGTCTTTGATCCAATTGAACTTGAGTTTTGTGTATGTGAATAGATATGGATCTATTTGCATTCTACATGTTGACATTCAGTTATGTCAGCACCATTTGTTGAAGAAGCTTTCTTTTTTCCATTGTTCAATTTTGACTTCTATGTCAAAAATCAGGAATTTATAGGTGTCATAGGTATGTGGATTAGTATCAGGGTCTTCAATTTGATTCCAGTGATCCAAGTGTCTGTTTTTATGTCAATACTAAGATGTTTTTATTATTGTAGCTCTATAACAGAGCTTGAAGTTAGGGGTGGTGATGCCTCTGAAAGTTCCTTTATTGTACAGGTTGTTTCGGCTATCTGGGTTCTTTATTTTTACATAAGAAGTTGAGCATTGTTCATTCGAGATCTAAAAAGAATTATGTTGGGGTTTTGATGAGGATTGCATTGGATCTGTAGGTTGCTTTTGATAAGATTGCCATTTTTATTATGCTAATCCTACCTGTCCAAGAGCATGGGAGATCTTTCCATTTTCTAATATCTTCTTCAATTTCATTCTTCAAAAGACTTAAAGTTTTTGTCATAAAGGTCTTTCACATGTTTGGTTAGTATTATCCCAAGATATTTTATATTATTTGTGGCTATTGTGAATGGTGATGATTCTCTGATTTCTTTCTCAGCCCATTTATCATTTGCATGTAGGAGGCCTACTGATTTTTTTTTTTTAGTTAATCTTGTATCCTGCCACATTACTGAAGGTATTTGTCAGTTGTAGGAGTTCCCCAGTAGAATTTTTAGGTCACTTATGTATACTAACATATCATCTTCAAATAGTGAAATTTTAACTTCTTCCCTTCCAATTTTAATCTCCCTGATATCCTTTAGTTGTCTTATTACTCTAGCTAGAATTCGAGTAGTGTATTGAATAGATATGGAGAGAGTGGACAACCTTGTCTTGTTTCTGAATTTAGTGGGATCACTTTGAGTTTCTCTCCATTTTTTTTAATGTTGGATGTTGGCTTGCTGTATTATTGCCTTTATTATGTTTAGGTATGTTCCTTATATCCCTGATCTCTCCAATACTCTAATCATGAAAGGGTGTTGGATTTCACCAATGACTTTTTCAGCATTTAATGAGATGATCGTGTAATTTTTTCTTTCAGTTTATTTATATAGTGGATTACATGGACAGATTTTCATATGTTGAACCATTCCTGCATCTCTGAGATGAAGCCTAGTTGATCATGATAGATGATTTTTTTTATGTGTTCTTAGATTTGGTTAGCCAATATTTTATTGAATATTTTTGCAACAATGTTCATGAAGGAGACTGGCCTGTGATTCTCTTTCTTAGTTGAGTCTTTGTGCAGTTTGAGTATCAGAGTAACTGTAGCCTCATAGAAAATGTTTGGCAATTTTCCTTCTGTTTCTATTATCTTGAACAACTTTGAAATTCTAGTAGAATTCTGCACTGAAACCATCTAGCCCTGGGCTTTTTTGGTTGAGAGACTTTTGATGACTGTTTCTATTTCCTTGGGGTTATAGTTCTATTTAAATTGTTCATCTGGGCTTTATTTAATTTTGGTATTTGGTACCTATCCAGAAAATTGTCCATTTCTTTTAGATTTTCCAATTTTGTGGAGTATAAGTTTTCAAAGTATGACATAATGATTCTCTGGATTTCTTTAGTGTTTGTTGTTATGTCCCCCCCTTTTCATTTCTGATTTTGTTAATTTGGATGTTCCCTCTCTGCCTTTTGGTTAATTTGGATAAGAGTTTGTCTATTTTGATGATTTTGTTGAAGAATCAAATCTTTGTTCCATTGATTCTTCATATTATATTTATTGTTTCTATTTTATTAATTTCAGTTCTCAATTTGATTATTTCCTGTTGTCTACTCCTCCTGGGTGAGTTTGCTTCTTTTTGTTCTAGAACTTTCAGGTGTGCTGTTAAATTACCAGTGTGAGATTTTTCCATGTTCTTTACATAGGCATTTAGTGCTATAAACGTTCCTCTTAGTACTGCTTTCATAGTGTCCCCTAAGTTTTGGTATGTTGTGCTTTAATTTTCATTGAATTCTAGGAAATCTTTATTTTCTTTCTTTATTTCTTCTGTGACTGAGTCATGATTTAGTTGAGAATTGTTCAATTTCCATGAGTTTTTAATTCATGGTGATCCAATAAGATACAGAGGGAATTATTCCATTTTTTTATCTCTTTGTTAGAGCTCATGGATGTGGATCCATTTAGCCAAAGGTCAGATAATTCAGGCATATTCTTGCTCCTTCAAGGTTATAACAGGAGGTTTGACCCAGGGTGTGACTGACTACAGGATGCTTGGCCTAAGGTGTGGTCACTGCATGTCCTGCCTAAACAACAGAATACTTAATTCAGGATATAGTTACTTGTTGGTTTGGGTATTAAAGAGGTAATTAGTTTGCTTGTTCTTTGTATCATGGTAAATAAGTCTTGCCTTCTCCCTCTCTCCCCCCATTTGGATTGGGGTATACAAAGCATATGGAAAATAAACATGGGCAAATTCAGTATTCACTGGGTTGCCCTCCTGACTCTATTCTGTGTCTCTTTTTCTTTTGTATCTCTGTTTTCCCTGCCTAACTTTTCTAATCCACATGCCCCTATCATAGAACATACAAACCCATGGAGGCTGGCCCCTGATATCTGTTGAGTTTGCTTTGTCACCAAATATGTAGTCAGTTTTAGAAAAGGCTCCATGAGGTGCTGAGAAGAAGGTATATTCTTTTATGTTTAGGTGGAGATGTTCTATACATGTCTGTTAAGTCCATTTGAATCATGACTTCTGTTAGCTCCTTTCTTTCTCTGTTAGGTTTCTCTCTGGCAGATCTGTCCAGTGGTGAGAATAGGGTGTTGAAGTCTCCTCCTATTAGTGTGTGGGGTTTTATATGTGATTTAAGCTTTAGTAATGTTTCTTTTACAAATGTGGGTGCCCTTGTATTTGTGGCATAGATGTCTAGAATTGAGACTTCATCCCAGTGTATTTTCTCTGTGATGATTATGAAATGTCCTTCTCCACCAGTTTTAATCAATTTTAGTTTGAAGCCTATTTTGTTAGATATTAGGATCACTATACCCACTTGTTTCTTAGGTCCATTTATTTGGAAAATCCTTTCCCAACCCTTTACTCTGAGATAATGTCTGTCTTTGAGGTTGAGGTGCATATCTTGTTTGTAGCAGAAGAATAGGTACTGTTTTTATACCCATTCATATAGCCGGTGTCTTTTTATAGGCAAATTGAGACCATTGATATTAGGAGATCTTAATGACTGGTGATTATTAATTTCTGTTATATTTGGTTTTGTTGGTGGTGGTGGTAGTATTTATGTGTTTTCCTTCTTTGGGATTTGTTAGTGTAAGGTTATCTATTGCCTGTGTTTTGTGGGTACAGTTAACTTCCTTGGTTTGGAGGTTTCCTTCAAGTACTTTCTGTAGGGTTGGATTCATGGATAGGTATGTTTAAATCTGGTTTTGTCATGGAATACCTTGTTTTCTCCATCTATGGTTATTGAGAACTTTACTAGGTATAGTAGTCTGGACTGTCATCCATGATCTCTTAGGGTCTACAGAACATTTGTGCAGAACCCCTGGCTTTCAGAATTTTCATTGAGAAATCAGGTGTAATTCTGATAGGTGTGCCTTTATATATTATTTGGCCTTTTCCCTTTGCAGCTCTTAGTAGTCTTTCTTTATTCTGTATGTTTAGTAGTCCTATTATTATGTGACAAGCAGACTTTTTTTGGTTCAGTTTATTTGGTGTTCTATAAGTTTCTTGTACCTTCATAGACATATCCTTCCTTAGGTTGGGAAAGTTTTCTTCTATGATTTTGTTGAGTATATTTTCTGTGCCTTTGAGTGGATGTCTTCTCCTTCTTCAATTCCTGTTATTCTTAGGTTTGGTCTTTTCATGGTGTCCTAGATTTCCTCTATATTTTGTGTTAAGAATTTTTTGGATTTAACATTTTCTTTGACCAATGAATCTATTTCCTGTATTGTATCGAACAACTGAGCTTCTCTCTTTCATCTCTTGTATTCTGTTGGTTATGCTTGCATCTGTAGTTCCTGTTTGTTTACTCAAATTTTCCGTTTCTAGAATTTCCTCAGTTTGTGTTTTCTTTATTGGCTCTATTTGAATTTTCAAGTCTAGACTGTTTCCTTCACTTGTTTGATTGTTTTTCTTGGCTTTTTTTTTATTTGCTTTCTTTAAGGGATTTATTTATTTCTTACAATTTTTTGTTTGTCTTTTTCCCCATTCCTTTAAGAGAACTTTTCATTTCCTCTTTAAGGGCTTCTGTCATCTTCATAAAGTTATAACTAAATAAAATCCCTTAAGGAAAGCAAAAAAAAAAAAAATCCAAGTCACCCAGACCAGAAGCCAGTCAGGTTTTATTAGCAAACACCCCACTTATAGAGAGAAGACGTTCTCCTACAGGCCTTGCAGTGTTCATTTGCTATTTTCATGGGTTTTCATGTTTTCAGCTATGGTATAAACCCTCAAACTATCAGCCACCCACCTGTAAACGCTCTGCCTGTATCCTGCTGGCTTTGCTTTTCTTTTTGCTGTGCAGCCTCTTCCCACCCATCTAAAAATGTTCTTTTCCTCTCACTCCCATTCCTTCTATTCTATCCCTGCCACCACTGGTCCCGCAGAAACTTACAATATTAGTCGGATCCACGAGGCAGCTGTTTTCAATTCCAGTCTTTGCTCCCTGCAACAGTTTGTGGCATGGTGGCTAGGCAATAGGGCAGATCACGCCTCTAGGTCTCTCTTGTTATTGTGTTTAGAAATCCCATGGCTCAAAAAACATGGCTTCTTCATACAACACATGACTGCCACTATTTTGACTGAGGTCAGGGTTCCTTACCATAGTCTTAACTGAGGTCAGGTGACTTCACCGCCATCTTAACTGAGAGCCAGATCAGGTGACCAAGTCCTGCCATCTTTACCAAGGTAATCCCTGCCTGGTCCCCAATACTGACACTGTTACATGTGTGTTTTGTGCAGTGGCATGCCTTTGGTAGGGACCACCAAAGCATCCATTTCACCCAATTCCTGTTCACTGTGTGTGTGTGTACATACATGTAACTTAAATATGTACTTTAAATATGTACCTATGTTTACTGTTAAATGTCATAATTGTCTGTTCATTGTATCTCATTTCAGACAACAAAAACAGTAAGTCTCATGTTTTAAATTGGTATGTATTTTTAAGTCTCTTAATCCAATCCTGCTTTACCTGTTGAGAGCCAGTATAGTCAAGTTTGGACTCGGCTCTCCAGGCAGATTCTATACTGTAGTTATAACTCATCCATACCCAGTAAACAGCCCTCAACTTTTTAGAGATCTGGGGAATATGGAATTTAAATATTTAATTATTAAAAAAACTTTTCATAGCAAAAGAGACAGGTTGGCTCCTAGCAGCAGCACTCTATTTCCTCCAAGGAAGACAGAAGACAAATAGGCACAGAACAACAACCATCTGCAATTTGTTTCAACTGCCAAGCACTGACCACTGGGAAAAACTATCTTTCATCTAAACTGAAGATCTTCAGACATGGACAGAATCACTGGAATCAACAGCATAGCTGCTCAGGTCAAGGTAGGCTTGTCTTTCTACAGATTTCTTAGCCTACAGGATCTTCTGGAGCCTGGCAGGCCCTGTGCTAAACAGCAAAAGGCAAATAAAACACTCAGATATCAGGGAGGACCCTGAGGAGTACCTCTAGGTGCCAACCAAGTAAGTTCTTTGTTGTTTTTTAATCAATAACTCAAGTAAAATTTTATCCTTCTCAAAGATGTCTGATGCAGCTTGACAGCTGAGAGGTTTTGTCAGTTTAAAAGGACAACCTCACCAAAAAAATTTCAGTAAAATACAAATAAAAGTTATTAAGGTGTTCTTTTTTTTAGGACCATTCACAAGTAGTCCCCACTGTGGGAGATCATCCAGGATGGCCTCTAGCCTCTGTTATAAAGGTGTGAGGACAAGTGCATACTATCAAATTTCTCTGCTGCCTTTCATAATCTTAAAATACTTTCATTATGCAAAAATATCTGTCACAATCATTCTGACATAAATATGCTACTGTTTATAACTTATATTTTCACAAATCCCCAAAATTCTTGTGAGTTCCAGGGAGCTGAATTAAAGGATCCACCTTAAACAGGTCAGATACACTCCTCTCATTCCCTGGCCCTAAAGTTTTATTTTTCTTAAACTTAACTTTGTCATTTGTTCTGCCAATACCTTAAACAGGTTTAGGAGACATCAGACATTTCCATACTACAAACACCAGACAAGAGTAAAGAGACCAGCTACCCCAGGATGTGACCAGCACCCAGCTTTCTCAGGTCCCCCCCAAGGTGACACCCACAAATAAGCAGGGAGAAGTCTTGAGAATCTGCTGTCCCAATTCCTTTAACCTGTTGTGTCTAACCCCCGCCTTTTATTATAAAAAAGAGATGGGTATGTAATCATCTGTCCTGTTCTTTTAAGAGACAAGCCCCACCCACTCCCTCCCCAGTCTGCTGAGGCAAGTTTCCTTCCACTTCCAGCCTGAGCTCCTTCTCTCTCTCTCTCTCTCTCTCTCTCTCTCTCTCTCTCTCTCTCTCTCTCTCTCTCAGAGGTAGCTTCTCCTCTCCCCCCATTTCTCTTCCCCCTCTCTCTCTGCCTCTTTCTTTCTGCTCATCCCCCTTCTCCCCTTCCCCCTTTCCCTTTCCCCTCATAAGCCACTGAATAAATATCTAGCCTCACTCTGCATGGTGTGCCTACCCATCTGTCACTCACCCACCTTGGCTTCTCAGGGGGTGGGACTGGCTGACCTGCCAAGGTCTCTCACCTGCCACGTGGCTCCCTGACTGAGACCTGCTGCCCCTTATGGCCCACTGCCCCCTGCTGCCATTCAGGGAACTGTGTCATTTTATCTATATCATTACAACCATGCATACATACCCCTTCAACTCTCAGAACCATTCAGTGGTGAATCTGGGTTATTTTCTGCTATAAATGTTCATCAGAGTGTAGCAATGAATAAATGATTACATGCTCATAATACAAATTAAAATGAGGGCCAGAGGGATTGCTCATCAGTTTAGAGTACTTTCTGTTCTTCCAGGGTGTAATGGTCTGCCCTGTCCCTTTAAGAGACAGGCCATGCCCACTCCCTCTCCCTGTCTGCTGAGGCAGACAGATCTTCCTTCCTGCTTGCATCCTGAGTCTCTCCCTTTTCCATCTCCCTCTCAAAGAGGCAGGTTCTGTCTCTCCCCACTTCTCCCCATCTCTCTTTCTCTCTCTCTCTCTCTCCTCTTCTCCCCTTTCCCTTCTATAACCCACTAAATAAATATCCAACTCACTCTGCATGGCATGCCTATCCATGTCTCTGTCTCTCACCCATCGTGTGGCTCCCTGCCCAGAACCAGGTGCCT
Organism: Ondatra zibethicus; assembly: GCA_004026605.1. NCBI lineage: Eukaryota > Metazoa > Chordata > Mammalia > Rodentia > Cricetidae > Ondatra > Ondatra zibethicus. Next base: position 33,624 of record PVIU01010561.1, on the reverse strand, counting down.
TTGGAGACTTGCGGCATGGTCTCGTGGCGTGCCCATCTGTCTGTCTCTCTTTGTGGCCTGCTGCAGCCACTCGGGGAACTGCCTGTATAGTCCCTGTCTGGGAGTGGCTGCTCTTGGGACTTGCTGTTTGCTGCCTGCTGCCACTCAGAGACCTGCCGTGTTTCTGCCACTGCAGCCACGGGGATCTGCAGCATTTTATTTTAATCCATTACTCCACTCCCCTTGAGAGGAAAGCTGAAGTCTGGCTTTGTTTACAAATTGCCAAGTAGGAAGCAGTCCTGAGGGCAGGGTTGGGGCTTCCTTGAATGATAGAGACTTTCAGGGAGGAATTTGAGGGTATTTTGGTTCTTTTACAAGTCTGAAGTCCTAAGAACTGTCCCTTAGGCTGTGGTAATTGAGCACTGGCTGTGCAGGCTGTGGGCTATGGAGATGACCCTCCTGGGAGAGCTGGGCTGCTGCAGACCCACTCCCCTCACTATGCTCATTCTATTGCGTTTCCGAATCTGAGGAGAGTGAGGTGCCCGAGAATGTGGTGCTTCTTCCTGGGCCGCTTCACAGGAAAGCAAGGCTGGAGCGTGAGCTCCACCCAGTCCCATGATGTTCTGTCTCACCTCAGTGGCCAACTATAGAGAATCCCACAAGCTCACCTGACACAGCAGCCCACCTCTATGCTGCCAAGGATTGATGCTGGACTCCCTGTGCACTCTTGGGCTCTGTGTTATTTAGGGTTCTCCAAAGGGACAGAACTGATAGAATGGAGTTCTGTGGGTGTGTTATTTATTAGACAGGCTTATAGGATGTGGTCTGGATAGTCCAAAATGGCTCTCATGTTTGGAAAGCCAAGAATGTTGCCATTGTTCAGTCCATGACAACAGAGATCTCATCAGATCCCATGCAGTACTGAAATGTTGGGGGGTTCCTGGACAGCTGCTGGTCTCCATTTATGTTGAAATCCTGGAAAAGTTGGATTTAATACTGAACACAGAAATAGGACAGATGAACTTGACAGTGACAGTGAGGAGAAGAAAGCAAAAAGCAAAAGATTCCTTCTCCCATATCTGCTATGAGGTGAGGGTGTAAAGTGAACCAGATGAAATTACCTGGCGAAGCACGAAACTTGCAACAAACCCGCTTAGCAGTTTATTAGAGAAGACGTGTACAGGCCTGGGGAATTCGTGTGCAGAAAGAGAGGGCTAAAGATGGCGCATCCAGCTTTTAAAGGCTGCCTAGCACATGCGCACAAGGGCTCATGTGGCTGTGTTATATGTAGGTGGTGCAACCATCCCGCACATGGGTCACGCAGGGCCTTTTAAGGTCCCTGGGGAGACTAGGTATTTTTGCCTGAGGGCTTGTTCGCACATACATGACCCTGGAACCCAGAAGTGCCAGCCATGCTGGTTTGGCTAAAATCATAACACCAGAAGGTATAGGCCAGACTCAGGGTGGGTCATCCCCCTCCAATAATCCAATTAAGGAAATCCCTCAAAAGAGTGTGCAGCAGGTTGGGTTTTAGTGACACCTTACGCAGTCAATTGACAAGCAAGCACAGGCTTCTCCTCTATAAACTCAAGGTCACCTTACATAGTTTGAGGCCATCTTGGGCTACATGAGATTCAGTCTAATAAAACACATTTACAAGCAAGAAAGCTAACAAAAATTCACCTCAAGCTAGAACCTCAAATCAAGTCCTATAGTCACTGAACTTCAGATCACAGTCTGTGCCTGGCAAGCCAGGCTCAGCCACCTCTTCCCAATAAGCCAATTAGAAGAGCCAAATTAGTAGTAAAATACAAGAAAGGGAGATTTATTCAGTGTGGTCACATTGGGAAGAGGGACAAAGAGATCCAGTGACACCCTCAGGCCATCTCTGGGTTCTTAACACAAAGTTTAGGTGAAAGCAGAGGACTGGAGTTACTCATAGCCAACCAGGCCTGGGCAAGGTGTAGCCCCACTAATCAGTGTCTCTGCACCAACCTCTCCTGAAAGTTGTCTGGCAGGTCACCCACGCTGTAAAATCCCTTTCCAGAGACAAGGTCCTCCTCTACCTTGTGCCAGGCTTGAGACTTTCCTTTTCCCACCCTGAGATTCCTGGAGGAAATTCTAGCTCTCTGGGATGTCTTGTTTCACAGACAGATGGTAAGAGAAAGAATACAAATGTCCTTTTAGATATCTTCATCCCTACCAAGCGAGCTATAATACCGAGTGTGACCAGCAGTTTGTTCGGCTAGCTGGTCTACCATTTTGATAGAATCTGTGGTTGTATTTACTTGTTAACACAGGTGTAAATATGGGTGTGTGTGCTTCTCTTCTCTTTTTCCCCACCTTCTATTTTGGATGCAAAAGGGTATCATGAACCAAACTTGGAAACCTTAAGAGATTATAAGCATGTGACAGTTTCTAGCTCAGAGAAACTTTCCTGGTACCTCAAAAATTATATTAAAGAATCAAATGATGTTTCTAATGTTTCCCACATCCCTATTTTAGTATCTTGGAATTAGCAAATAGGGATTTAAGACAACAATGACCACTGATTCATTAATGGATTCAATTACAACTTATAGACATTGTAAGTCCTCCCTTAGTCCTCAATAAAAGAATGAAAAATTTGAACACCGTATTATTTAACCATCAAATCCTTCCTTATTGGAAAACGTTTTATTTATAGAGGAAATGAGAGTGGTTTCTTCTTCTTTTCTTATTCTGCTCTCTAATGTATCCACAGTAAACTGAACCTCATAAGAATTCAGAAACTGTAATAATAGTTACATACTTTAACTGATACTTATATCAGAATATTATCAACAATGGGTTCTCAGCAAGCTTTGTGCTTGTCTCAAAGGTGAGTAAGCATACATCAGTTGAAGCTGGGCAAGGTGGCACATGACTATAATTCCAGTACTCAGAAGTTGGAGGCAAGAAGATCAGGAGTTCAAGGCCAGGCACACTTAAATCCATGAGCTTGAGACTGTCTTGGGCTGTGACTGATACTGTCCCAGGAAACCAGAAGGAAACAGCAACAACAAATACCAGGGCCCACAGAGGACCTGAGTTCAGATCTCCAGCACCCGTGGAAAAAGTCAGGTGTCGAGACACCCTCTTGTGACTTCGGCGCTTGGGCAGTGGTGGAAGCAGACAGATCCATGATGCTCATTGGCCAGCCAGCCTAACCCGGTCAATGAGCTTCAGGTAAAATGAAAGACCTGACCCTTTCTCAAAATATAAAGATAAAAGAGGGACTGGAATGTTGACTCAGCCCTTAAATCACTTGCTTCTCTTGCAGGGGACCCAGGTTCAGCTTCTAGTACCCACATGGTGACTGGTAACATCCGCTTCTGAACTCTGTAGGCATCAAGCATGCATGTGGTGTACATACGTGCATGAAATTTTAAATAAAATTTATTCCCTGGCAATGATGAAGCATACATGGGCAGCCCATATATGGTGGTTCTGTTGAACTTGTCCATATTGGGTTTCAGGGTCTAAGCTGATAAGGACAACTGGTCAGGTCCCTTTCTCAAGAGGGCACCATATCTCATTACAGATAGTTGTGAACCACCTTGTCATTGCTGGGAATTGATCTTAGGACTTTTGGAAGAGCAGGCAGTGCTCTTAACCACTAAGTCCTCTTATACATACACACAGACAAAATACCCATGCACATAAATAATAAAATATATCTATAAAAATAAATAAAAGAATAAGACAAATATGGATGAAAAATAAAGGGTGGGAAAAAAGAGAAGAGAAGCACATGCACCCACATGTATACCCAAACCAACAAGTAAATACAATTATATGCACACATATCACACATGTACACACACACATACTAATAAGCTGATATACCATATACACACAACACACACATACACATATATGCCACAAACTCAGAACATACAAACACCAAGCACACAGAACACACAAATACATACACACAACACATATGTGCACACACACATATATACATACCCATACATCACACATGCACACATAGACACACACACCACACAAACACTGTAAGCATTACAGCTCAGATGGAAAGGTATCCTGGCAGTGGGGAGCCAAGAAATACCACAGAGTCACACCGCACATCAAACACCATGCAAGAGATTTATTGAAGGGGGAAAAGCAGGACAGTGGCTGCCTCAGCTCAGGTGAGAAAGCAGCAAGCTGAACAGGATGCAGGGTTTGTACAGAGTTTCTTGGGAAGGGGGTGGGACTCTTCAGGGTGAAGCTTTCCAGGATAGAAATTGGTGGGATTTCATGTCCAGAGATGAGACTTTTTACTCTGTAGGATGGGGCAGGGTCCAGCGGTTAGGGCAGTTAGAGTGCTCTGTGAGTAGAACCTGGCGTAGAGGTCCTTGAAAGAAAGGTGCACACACTAGTGTGGCTGGATGGGCTTACAGACACACCACACACACATGCACATACACATATACCATACACACACACACCACACACATATATAGACATATGGACACACAGACCATGTCCAACACACACACACACGCACATGCATACATACCATACACACCACACACACATGCACACCACACACATATACCATACACACACACACCACACACATATATAGACATATGGACACACAGACCATGTCCAACACACGCACATGCACATACATACATACCATACACACCACACACACATGCACACCACACACATATATAGACATGTGGACACACAGACCATGTCCACCACACACACACACACATGCACATACATGCATACCATACACACCACACACATATATAGACATATACACACACAGACCATGCACACCACACCACACACACACACACACACACACACTGGTTGAAACTGAATCCCATTTTGTCTACATATTTACTAGAATATTTTGAGAAAGTAGATGTTCATCAATTTTTACTAAAAGTTTGAATATTTTCCCAGGAAATTGAAGTGTCAGTTTATCTAGACTAGTCTAAAACTTAGCACTTTTTAATTCAACTTGATGATGTATAGTCTTGTTTAGCTTTCTTCCTAAGTTGACTGGCATAGCGATTTTCTTCCAATTTCTTATTTTTAGCAATGACATTGCTCTTTTTTTCTTGCTGTTTGGGAAATGTTAGCGATGACAACATTCCAATACATATTTATGCCTTGAACTCTGATGCTATTCTTAGATCTTATAAGTCTCCACACTCATTATTGATTTATGCACCCACATATCCATGGGGTAGTAAGAGGGATAAGAACTGATGTCTGTTACAAAGACGTAGGGTGCATAAGCTGCTCCTCCCAGCATAGTTTCTGAGTGGAGAAATGAGGTAAGATTGCGTAGGTAGAGAGGGGGTACCAAAATTTGCCCCCTCCCCATTTTAGAGATTTCTAAAATCTAGCTTCTTCCTTATTAGCCAAATACCCATGTACTTTTTGAGATGAATATGACCTAAAATTTTTAAAATATTTGAATGCTTACTTTAGAATTTTTTAAAAATTACGTTTACTTGTTTCCGATGTAAAGGGCACCGTGGCATACTTTGGGAGGGCAGGGGACAATTTGTTAGAGTTGGTCCTCTCGTCCCGCTGTATGGGCTGGGAAACGAACTCAGGGATTAAACTTGTCAGCAAGCAGCTTTGCTGGCTGTGCCATCCAGCCAGCTCCTTGACCGTGAGTTTGGAAGAAAGAACTCGAGTGCCATAGACAGACAGACAGACAGACAGACAGAAGACCAGCACAAAGGTGAAGGCATGACCACATCCTGAGCCTCCTTGACTGGCCCTGACTTCTTGCCAAGTATTGGGAGCTCCCCGGGCTGTGTCTGCACACTCTTGATGCCTATTCCCTCCCTGTTTCTACATCTCTGATTTCTAGTATTTGGAGCTGGGTCAATTATATGCAATTATATATCCCCAGAAAAGCTCCCCTGCAAGGAAAAATTAAAAAGTCCAGAGCACTTCAAAGTTAGGAAGTGTGTGTGTTAGGAAGGGGTGACATAGACTTCCATATTGTGCCTGTAACTCAGCAGATCAAAAGTAGATGTGTATGGAACATTGTCAGGTTTATATACGGTTACAACCCTCACAAAGTCCTATCAGAGCCCATTGCCCAAAGGGACCATCCATCCCTTGCTGTGAGGCACCTTGACAAAGAAACGTATGCAAATTGTATTTAAGCACTCAGCTTCTTGGAGACTGGAGTTCTGCTAGGCTTGGAGTCATAATTAAGGAGGTTTTTGTGTTATACAGTAATCCTACTCACTCCTGGAATCAGATCTTAAGGAACACTTTGTAGAGGCCGAATGTGACTAAAAGGGACACGGAAATTATTCAGAATTAATAGAACTATCTAAATTATATTTAATATGCATATTATCAAGTATGTTGCAATTGAATATTGTGAGTTCAAAACAACATAGGCAGATGTTAGTGATAAAATGCAAACAAGAACACAAAATTGTACAAGTCGGTGTGACACTGCCACACCTAGAAAATGCTGTTTTGTTCTGGTACTCCCCAACCCCCAGCTCTTACAATCTTCCCACCTCCTCTTCCAAGATGGTCCTTGAGTTTGGGGAGAGGGTGTGATATCCCTTTTGTGGCTAAGCCTTCGGGGGTCACTTATTCTGTGCCCAGGACCAGCTGTGAGCTGACTGTTCTCATGTGTTCCTATGAGCTCAGAGCAGCTGTGGCTGCCCACACACGACCCACACAAGATCAAGCCAGTCAGTGTTCCAGCATGGAGTGGGAAGGGGTTCGTGAGGCCCAACCTTTAACTGATGAGTTTTGGGCAATTCATAGCTCCTGAAAGAGGGAGAATCAGTTTTTTTAAGGGCGTGGCTTCAGTTTGGTTGACCACACTCCAGTGTACAGTTACAAACCTAGATATATATGAACAGTATAAACAGTAATGTGTGGGTTATTATTTTTTAAAAGACATGAAGTTGGGGTGTGTGTCTGGAAGGAGTTAAGGGGAGGAGCTAGGGGTAAATGTGCTCAAAACACATTGCACAAAATTTTCGATAAATTAATAAAATATTAATATTTTAAAAAGCAGACGAAAAAAGAATACATAAAACCTGCTGCTGTCCTGTATGGACACAGAAAATCATGACAAACTTGTTCAGATGCTGGAGTTGAGTACTGGGGAAGAGTTCTTCCAAGCCACTCTTCCGGTGTTGTTTAAGGCAGTCTCTCTCTGCCTTTCTCTTCTTTTTGGTACATGGTTTCATGAGCTCTGGCTGGCTCTGAACTAACTCACCATATATACATACAGCTGAGGAAGATCTTGAACTTCTGATCTTCCTGAGTGCTGGGATTACAGGCAAACACCATTGTTTATTTGGTACTGGGGATCTACTGAGATAGTATAATAAATGAAAATAAAATCCAGCACTGGTGCTACAAAGGAGAGTCCAAACAAGGAGGTGACACAGTCAGTCTGGGATGGTTTTGGCTGTAGTCACCTTTATGGCATGAGTGACAGTGATGCCGTTTTCTGGTCCCACATGCTTAGACCACTCTGGTTCCACAAACTAGCCCTAGAGTGAGTAGAGAACATGCTTGTTTAATGTGGAAAGAATCCTCAGCCGCTGGTGGCTTTAATAAAGGCGTGCCTTCTATTCTTTCCCCTCATCACATGTGCCAATGACTTGTACCACCCTGGGGTCAGTTACAGGACAGTCCTGCACTGTGTAACAAAGCTCAGGCAACAGCACACTGCACAGCGCGGTGGGGCTGTAAGGCTGCAGTGTTGGGACACCCTGCTGCCTAGTGACATGGAGCTGTTGGGACACCCTGCTGCCTAGTGTTCCCAGCAGGAAGCATTACTTGGGTGTTTCTGGTACAAACTAACCAGCTATGCTGCCAGTCACAGGGAAACACAGCCCATTTAATCGTGTGCAGCATACACTTGATAATGATACTGAATGGCCATATTAGTGGTTTATGTGTTACCTTGCTGTCCTTTTTTCAATATTTTAGACTGTACTCATACTTATTCATTTTAAAGGTTTAAAAAAATTTGCACACAATATAGAAAACACTATATTTATTATTTTGAAATAACACAGTGCAGCAATCTTACACATTGGGCTTCTTACAGCCCTATAGGGTGGCAATGCCCTACCATCTGTGTTTATATAAGTGTACACAAGAGTGTACACTAATAATAATAAAAACAGACTGACAGTATCTTTAATAATAGCACTTGAGGGGCAGGGGCAAGAGAGTCATGAGTTTAAAGTCAGCCTGGCAAAGACTAGACCCAGCTGAACTATAAAGGGAGATCGTCTCTCAAAAGCCAAGATCTGGGGATACGCCCAGTGGTGGAGTACTTGTCTAGCATTGCAAGGCCTAGCTTGATCTGCAGCTGGAAGGGATAAAACAGACCCAATATTGTCAAATAATATAAAATATGGACTCCTCTGGTGTATTTTGTGTTAAAGGGGACGGTCATGGGCATTAGAGAGCAGAGATAGACAGCAAGACTGTATTACATTGAAGTTGAAATGAGACTCCAACAGCAATGCAGAGAACCTCCCTGGGTGATGCAGAAACCATGAAAGCTCCAACTCCACAGGAGAGCCCAGGGCACCGCCAAGGCATGGCAGATTCATGGGCGAGAGGTAATCATATTAATGACTTAAAGGACAAGAGGACTAGGGAGATGGTTCACTGGGTCAAGATCTTGCCACAGAAGCATGAAGAATGAGTTTGGATCCCTAGTACCCATATAAAAGCCAGACACAGTGGCACATGTTGATAGCTCAAGTCTTGGTAGTACAGGAATAGAACAATCCCAGGGACCTGCTGACCAGATAGACGAGGCAAATCACAGAGCTCCAGATTCAGTGTGAGACTGTCTCAAAATATAAGATGGAGAAAATTGAGAAACACATCTGCTGTTGACTGTTGTCCCTCCTTCCCCCACACCCCAAATGCTAAATCAATGAAAAGATATTTGTTTGTTCCCTACTCTGCTTAGCACAAACTAGTCCATGTCTTAGTTAGCACAAACTAGTCCATGTCTAAGCACAAACTAGTCCGTGTCTTAGTTAGCACAATCTAGTCCATGTCTTAGTTAGCACAAACTAGTCCACGTCTTAGTTAGCACAATCTAGTCCACATCTTAGTTAGCACAAACTAGTCCATGTCTTAGTTAGCACAAATTAGTCCATGTCTTAGGGTTTCTACTGCTGTGAAGGGATGCCACATCCACAGCAATTATAAAGGAAACATTTAATTGTGGTGACTTACAGTTTAGGGGTTCAGTCCATCATGGTGGGGAGCATGAGGGCATGCAGGCAGGCATGGTGCAGGAGAAATAGCCAAGTGTCCTACATCTTGCAGGCCAACAGAAAGTTGACTAAATGTGCTGTATCCTGAGCATAAGTAACCTTAAAGCCCACCCCCACAGTGACACACTTCCTCCAGCAAGGCCACATCCACTCCAACAAGGCCACACCTCCTAATAGTGCCACTCCCTGTGAGATTATGGGTCCAGTTACAGTCACACTAGCACACCCACTGAGCTTCCAACAGCTGACACTGAGTGAAGAGTTGTGCATGGGACAGGAGCTATGGGAAAGTAGCAAGGACCTGAACCCAGGCAGTGCTAAGAGGCAGTTTTAAAACTGAAACCTGAGAAACTGGGACATTATAACTGTGACTATAGTCACCTACAAAGCACCTATCAATGGCTAGGCAAGTGGAAAAGAGAGAACCCCCAATCCTGTCTTACACAGTGAAATGAAGAACGGAGAGTAAGCACCCAGGACTGCAAGACGGAGAGTAAGCTCACAGGACTGTAGGACAGAGAGTAAGCTCACAGGACTGCAGGACAGAGGGTAAGCCCACAGGATGGAGAGTAAGCTCACAGGACTGCAGGACAGAGGGTAAGCCCACAGGACGGAGAGTAAGCTCACAGGACTGCAGGACAGAGAGTAAGCCCACAGGACGGAGAGAAAGCTCACAGGACTGTAGGACAGAGAGTAAGCTCACAGGACTGCAGGACGGAGAGTAAGCTCACAGGACAGAGAGTAAGCTCACGGGATGGAGAGTAAGCTCACAGAATGGAGAGTAAGCTCACAGGACGGAGAGTAAGCTCACAGGACGGAGAGTAAGCTCACAGGGTGGAGAGTAAGCTCACAGGACTCTATTTAGAGACACCAGTATGGCCACATGGGATGCAGGAAAATGAGAAGATTGAAATAAAAAGAAAAACCATCTCCAAGGCACACAGCTATTACTCGGGTGTGGTAGGGAAGGAATCCTGTTTATGGAAGTAAAAGAGTCCAGGAGCCCTAAAAGTCACTCACTGTACTGACCACCGTTCTGTGGACAATTTCTTTGCCCTCTCAGTCTGTCGTCATAAGCTGTTGACCCTGAAGGGAAAGTTACTTCTTTTTTTTGTTTGTTTGTTTTTGTTTTGTTTTGTTTTGTTTTTTGAGACAGGGTTTCTCTGTAGCTTTGGAGCCTGTCCTGGAACTAGCTTTTGTAGACTAGGCTGGCCTCGAACTCACCGGGATCTGCCTACCTCTGCCTCCGGAGTGCTGGGATTAAAGGCGTGCGCCACCACCGCCGGGCGAAAGTTACTTTTGAAACAACCGATTCCACGGCTTCAATTAGCCTGGAAACATAAACAGGGCCTCCTGGGACTTTGCTCTGTTTGGTCTGGGTTTGAAGACTCTGACATGTGACTTTTTGCCCTGACTAAGTGACTCTATATGACCTATGAGCTTCTTCAAAAGGTGGCTTCCAGACCTAATGGACATTCCCTGTACATCTCAACATTATTTACCTAGCCAGAAGGGTGTTCTTTTGAAAACAGTCTTCTAGCTCTATAAGACTAATGGCCAGCCACAAGCAGGTGATCTTTATCACAGGGTAAGGAACGGCCATGTTTTGCTTGCTGGTAGAATAAAATACTCACCAAAGTATCTTTTTCTGTCTTTTAAAGGTAGAACTCAACTTGAAGTTGTATGTGCTGTGTGTGTCACAGGCACATCAGAGACCTTGACCTCTCTCTCTGGAGTAGGCTAGCTGAGTTAGTTGACAAGGTATGGCCACTAATGGCAGCCTTACAGGTGAGTGTGCTGGAAGTACAGACTCATCAGCCCACCCCAGGCCATTTGAATGGAGACTTCTACAGCCAGCCTCTGAGAAAGCAGGCAGCCTCCGCCACCGGCTCCAGTTTGAGAACCACCAAACCTCAATGCCAAGCTTGTTTCAGCCTCAGCCTCATACAAATCCTTTCATGCATGTGATACTGTGTCTCGAGGTATTTGTTGGGGTGCTTGTCATTTGTCACCCCTCAACACCGTTCATCATTTCTCTCTGGGGCAATGAAAAAGAGCAGACAGATATCGGCTAACTCATTTAAAATCAAGATGCCAGTGGAAGTCTAATTCCAAAGCAACAATGAAAATATTTTCCAGTACAAGTATGTCCTAAATAACATTATAAATAATATAACAAAATACAAGGATGACCACTTGTTTTAAAAAACAGAGGTCATCAAAAAGGACAGATTTAGTGCAAGTCAGGATCAAAAGAGTAATGATGATAGGTAGAGGTACCCGTTATAAATAACTCTTCAGGGAAGGTTTACTGAGGAAGCTAAGAATGGTAGACTGCCAGCTGGGGGTGAATTTTTCACAAAGGGAAGAAATGTTTAAGGGAAGGAAAGTGCTGTGACACAATGGTGCTGATGATGACAGAAAGAAGTTTGAGCAGGGGATGTAGCTCAGTTGGTAGAATGCTGTGGAATAACCTCTGTACATGGTAAAAATGTATTGCTGTCATCATTAATAAAAAGCTGATTGGCCGATAGCTAGGCAGGATTTTGAGGGCAGAGAGAATGCTGGGAAGAAGAAGGGCAGAGTCTGGGGAGACATGAGCAGACACAGAGGAAGCAAGATGAACGTGCCATGTCGAAAGAAGGTACTGCTTCATGACAGAGGGTAGATAAGAAATACAGATTAATTTAAAATGTGAGAGTTAGCTAGTAACAAGCCTGAACTATTGATCGAGCATTTATAATTAATATTAAGTCTCCATGTCAGTTATTTGGGAACTGGCAGGTGGGAAGGAAAACTCAGCCTACAGTGCAGTGCTTGACTGGCATGCATGAGTCCCTGGATTTGATCCCTCTAGCCATATAAACAGGTGGGAGGGCACACAGGGACTCCAAGAACATGAAATTCAAGGTCATCCGTGGTTCTATATTGGGTTCAAGGACAGCCTGTACTACAGGACCTTGGTTCTATATTGGGTTCAAGGACAGCCTGTGCTACAGGACCTTGGTTCTATATTGGGTTCAAGGACAGCCTGTGCTACAGGACCTTGGTTCTATATTGGGTTCAAGGACAGCCTGTACTACAGGACCTTGGTTCTATATTGAGTTCAAGGACAGCCTGTGCTACAGGAGACCCAGATGAAGAGAGCAGGAGTGAGAGTAAAGACAGCATAAGCCCTGCGCCAGGGCTACGGAGGCCCTTGCCTACAGAAGGGACACTTTCTCCACTGTAGTGAGGTAGAAGACACAGGCTATGGTTGCAGCTCAGATGTACCTAGATCAAGGCATGATGAAGTTCCAGGCAAAAATACTTTTATCCACTATCAGCTTCATCATAGGTTTATGTGTGCAAAATACTGCATTTCTGCAGTGTGGGCTGTATATACATATATTTGCACTTTATACCAACTAACGTTTCTTTTTAACGTTAATAGCTTGATTGAGTACAAATTATGTGTATGCCACTGAACAGCTCTAAAGATATTTCTGCCCCATTTGACTTTAAAAGTTCCTCTTAACAAGCAAGCATTTAAAAAGCAGAGGCAGAAGGATTGTGTGTTAAAAGCCAGTCTTGGCTACATAGTAAGTTCAAGAACACCCTGATACATGAAGACCCCACCACCAACCCCATAATATAAACAGAAGTTTCGCAACCAGTTTTAAGCATCCCATTTAGTAATGCTAACTAAATACACACTGTTGTAAATATCTAGAATAGTTTTGTGCTCTGTGACTGTGAAGTCTTTGAGTAACATTGCCTTGTTCCTTGCCTTCTCCCAGTCTGAAGTAAATGTCATTTTAGTTTCTATTCTATGAGTTTGGCTGATTTAGAAATTCCACTTTAACAGAGTCGTGCAGTCCTTCCGAGTCTGGCTTAGTTTCCTTTGCATGTCCTCAAGGCTTGACCATGTGGGAGTGTATTGCACATGTCTGTTGTCCATTGCCATGTCTCTCTTGGAGAAATATTTATTTGATTGCTTTGTCAAACTTATGCTTGTTGACTTATTTTCTGGGCTGGGGAGCACATGATTATCATGGCACACAAGGCAGGAAGAGGACAGCTTTCAGGGCTTCTCTCCTCTAAAAGGGATTTATTACTTTCTTTTGTAATGTGTGTGCATGTTGTATTGTGCATTTTGCCCACTTTATAATTGGGTTTCTTACTGGATTATTTATGTATATTGAATCATAGGAGCTCTTATTTATTTATTTATTTATTTTGTGTGTGTGTGTGTGTGTGTGTGTGTGTGTGTGAGAGAGAGAGAGAGAGAGAGAGAGAGAGAGAGAAAGATGGGGCACATATATCATGGAATGCATTGCATGTGGAGGTCAGAGGTTAAATCTTAAATCTGTGGAGGCAATTCTCTCCTTCCAACCTCTGCATGAGGCTCAGGAACCCAGCTCTGGCTATCAGTCTTGCATAGATCAGCATCCAGTGAGCCCACTGAGCCCCTTAGATGTCTGTACATATTTTGGACACTCATGATCCTTTAGGTATACATTCTGCAAGTATTTCCTCCCACTCTACACTGTCTTTTCACTCTTGTTTCTCTTATGCTTCAGCAGCTTCTGTGTTTGGCGTCCCCTTTTGTCTATTTCTACTTCCCTTAGCCATGTGGCGAGCATCATCAAGACATCCCTGCCAAGACCATTTGGGTTCCCAACAGTATTAAGAGTGTGTAATTTCTCCCACAGTTCAATACTCCTCCAAAAATCATATTTAAATTACTTCTGTGAAATGTTTTATTTTTAACAGTGTGTGGAAATGTGTAAACTGAATCAACAACAGAGCTAGCAATAATGTCAAATATTTCATCTATGACAGAATGCACTTGGCTATACAGATTCCACAGATTGTTGAAGACAAAGAGCCATTATTAGGCAGGGTTGAGTTTCTTTCTGAAACACCTGATGACATTGTTAAACCATCATCATTAACCACTTGAAAACTTCTGCTGTTCATAGTAGAGCTAACATAGGTAGTGCATATTTTTCATCCTTGCAAGAAAACAAGAAATGAAAAGGCAAAATTAATTTAGAAGTGTTTTTATGTGCTTTTTATTTTTGAGATGGGTTTTATTATACAGCCCACACACTGGCCTTGAACTCACAATCCTCCAGCTGCAGCCTCCCAGGTGCTGGGTGTAGAGGTGTGTGCTACCATGTGGCATGAACATGCAGCAGGAACAGACACTCACAACACAGAAAGAAATAGGTGTAATTATGTGCTACATGCCAGATTATTATCTTTGGGAATAGCCACCTAGAATGTCTTCCTCAATAAACATTGACAGCACATTTTGTATAATATGAGCCCATGTATTTGATCATATTTGTAACCCCTTTACTTTCTCTTGGCACCGCCCTCTTGTTCTCATTTTCTCTCCCCTTAAAGCAATCCCCTTCTAGCTCCTTTTTTGTTTATTTTTTTTAATTTTTGGACACAGGGTCTCTTTATATAGCCCTAGCTGTCCTTGAACTCACAGAGATCCGCCTGACTCTGCCTCCCAAGTGCTGGGATTAAAGGCATGAGCCACCACACCTGGTCCCTTCTATTTCAGTCTAGACTCTGCATCTCACAGAAAATATGCAGTACTTGACTTATGAATTAACTTATTCATTCAGTGTGATTTCCAGCTTTTTTCCTGAAGAGGACATAATTTCACTTTCTTTAGTGTTGAATAGTTTTCCATTGCGTGTATGTGTCCCTATTACCCATTCCTTCATTGCTGAGCACCTATGCTGTGTGTGTGACTTGGCTGTTGAGGATATTTTAACAGTGAACTTAAGTGTGTGAAAGTTTCTGCTGTATGTTGACATAGGTGCCTTCAGGTATATGTCTAAGAATGCTGTAGCAGGACTATTCGTTACTATTAAGAACACAGCTCATAAGAAGCAGAAGCAGGCAGATCTCTAGCCTACAGAGCCAGTTCCAGACAGTCAAGAGTTTTTACACAGAGAAGCCCTGTCTCAAAAAAACCAATAACAACAACAACAAAAAAAAAACTGAAATATTTAGCTTGGTTCACAGTTTGAGGGTAAGCCCCCCATAGCAGGGAAGTTTCAGGAGAAGTTGCTTCATTACACTGGCCCTTAGTCAGGAAGATGCAGAGACATGAATACTGGCACTAAGCCTACTTCTCCTTTTTATGCCCCCTGGGACCCCGCCCTGTGGGATGATGCCACCCCCCTTAGAGTAGATCTTCCCACCTCAGTTAACCTCACTTAGGAAATCCCTCACAGTCGATTTCAAATCCAGTCAGGGTGATGGTCAGGCTTAAGCCCTACAGTAGAGTCATGGCTTCTAGGTTTAGGCTTGCTTTTGTAAAATCTCAGTGCGCTTGCCATGGTAGCTGAACGAATTCACACCCCACCATCAGTGTACAGCTCTCCCTACCCCAAATATCTCATTTCGCTGGCCAGTCATCTTAACTAGGACGAAACGAGATGGCTTTTGTTTGCTTACTTTAGCCCTCGTTCAGCGAATCCAGGGCCGTCTGCTTGCTAGATGTCTGATGTGGCTTTGTCATCTTCACACCGCCTAGAGCCATCTGAAGTGCTGACTGAGGAACTGTGTAGACCAGGCTTGCCTGTGGTGTGCCTGGGGTTGTCTTGATTATTAACTGATATAGGAGAGTCCAGCCCACACTGAGCACCATCCCTCGGCAGTTAGTCCTGAGCCAGTTAAGGATGAGGCTGGAGTAAGCCAGCAGGTAGCTTTCTTACATGGTTTCTACTTCAAATTCCTGTTTGAAACCTTGCCCTGTCTTCTGTCAGTGATGACTGTGACCTGGAAGTGTAAACAACTTCCTGTGGCTTCATGTGAAATGCCTTCCTCTGGTGCCTGGTGAGCTTTGGTTGTGTTGATCAGAGCAATGCTCATCTACTGGGCTTGACAGCAGGCGGATCTTTACCACAGGATGATGGCAGAGACCTTGGCTTTTTCTCATGAACTCCCCAGACCCCCAAGGGGACACCGTTCACACTGAAAAATCTGTGGACTGGTACCCCAGAGCTCTGCAAGGCACCGTCTCACAGAAAAGCGGCATGCCAGGACAGTGTCTCAGGATAAGGCCTGTGCCTGTGACTTGTAGGGGTCTTGCTGGGTTCTTGTGCCACACACCCTGGATCAGGGCATCTCTGGTTCACCCTCTGCACAGCAAATCTCTGTCACCTGCCAATCGTAAAGTGTGAGTAGCCCCTGGTGTGTGAGCAAGGGGTAAGATCTGGCTCCATCTTCTGTGGACTTCAAGTGAACCCTTGTTCTCATCTTCTCTCTGTCCTCTTTGATTCAGACAGACCTGAAGCTTCCAGTTCCTAAGACTTTTGAGGATCCACACTGGACTCAATCTGCTTTTTGTTGCCTTCCCCAAGATGGACACTTAGCAGAATGGAAAAGGCTGACTTGAAATGTGAAGTCCTTGGTACAAACACTGAGCTGCTTGCACAGTCATGCTGACACCCTTTGGATCCTCAGCTTTCACGCCATCTACTTTCATTCCTCTTGGCTGGAGAGATAGCACAGTTGGCTTGGAAGGGGAGTCCAAACGTCAGGATGTGTTCAGCTATGAAGGGAATAGCCGGGTTCCAGTTCCAGATGAGAAGTCAAACCTAACTGAGGCCTATGCCACAGAGTGCTGAGCCTGGGAGTCACCAGCACCAACATGTACAGTTAAGGAAAGTGAGGGCCTGGAGAGTTGGCTTGCTGTGCGAGAATAAGGACTGGAGTTCGGATCCCCAGCGTGCACATTTTTAAAAAGCCAGATGCAACAGTAACTACAGCATCATGCTAGGTGTAAGGAGAGCAAGCAGGCAGATCTGGGCAGTCATAGTCAGTCTAGGCAAAATAGCAGTGCTAAGTTCAGTGAGAGACCCTGCTTTAAAAAACAGGCTGGAGGGGCTTGTGAGGTGGCTCAGCAGGTAAAGGAGCTTCCCTTTCCCTATGACCCCAGTTAGATCCCCAAGACCCACATCCTAGGTACAAGGAGAGAACCAGCTCCCCAAACTGACCTCCTACATCCACAGCACATGTGCACGCGCACACTCAATGTAATTTAAAAAGTTTTAAAGTGTGGCTTCCCTGTGGACACACACACATATGGATGAGCACACTGGCACACATGTGCATATGGATGAACACATGAGCACACATGCATACACACACATGAACAAATAAACACACTGGCACATATGTACATGTTTGCACACATATACACACAGCACAGAATAAGTAAAAGACTATCAAGTCTTAAAATTATTAAGCTACTTCATGATTTTATCTAGAGATGTCTAAGCAAATAAATGTCTACAAGAGCTACGAAGCTTCCACTTCAGTACTCCACAGGCAGCTGTGTGTAGCACAATCAGAAGCATTCATTCTATCCAGAACCATCTCTTTCTTACCACCATACATACTGGTTAGGCCATTCTGCTTCTCCCAGATGTTGCTGATGCTGATGACACTAATGAAGCTGACGACCGCACATAATGTCCTAGTTAGGGTTCCTACGGCTACAGCCAAACACCCAGACCAAAAAGCAAGTTGGGGAGGAACAGATTTATCCAGTTTGCACTTCCTCATTGCTGTTCATTGCCAAAGGAAGGCAGGACAGGAACTGAAGTAGGACAGGATCCTGGAGGCAGAGCTGCTGCAGCGGTTGTGAGGGGAACTGCTTACTGGCTTGCTTCCCATGGCTTGCTCAGCTTACTTTCTTATAGAACCCAGGACCACCAGCCCAGGGATGGCACCATTCACAATGGACTGGGCCCTTACCCATTGACCACTAGTTGAGAAAATGCCTTAAACTGAATGTCATGTAGGCATTTCCTCAACTGAGGCTCCTTCCTCTCTGATGACTCCAGCTTGTGTCAAGCTGACACACAAACTAGCCATACATATATTATGTGCAAGTACTTTGCATTGATATTTCATCCTCACACATAGCATTGCAAACACTTTACACTGACATCTTAGCCTCACAACTGCCATTTCCTAAAGTTACCATTTTTTCCCAAAGAGGATAATATGGTGCAGAGCAACAAAGTGACCTGCACAGGTTCATGCAGCCAGAATTATTCAAATGGGTGAACACTCAGGAATGCAGAACGGGGTGAATGGCATGGATGGCTCAGGAACTGTGGAGATGGCTCAGGCTAGGAAGTGCTTGTTGTTCAAAGGAAGGACCTGAGTTCAATTCTCCAGAACCCACATAAAAAAGCCAGGCATGGTGATGCACATTTGCATTTCTAGCACTGTAGGATGGGAGGCAGAGACAAGCAGGTCCCTAGGACTTTCTGGCCAGCCAGTCTAGCTTACTGGAGAATTTCAGGCCAATGAGACATCCTGTCTCAAAACACAAGTCGGATGATTCTTAAGGTATAACGTGTAAGGTAGACTTCTGGCCTTCATATGCGTGCGCATGTGCACACACACACACACACACACACACACACACACACACACACACACACACACACACCAGAAGAAAGAAAGGTTCAAAGTCAGAATCTGAACTGAAGAAACCTTTCTCTAGTGCCTCTGTTCATATGAATGCACTGTACACAACGATACTTGAATTTATACACCACTCTATAATTTATTTCCATCACTGTAGTCTACGATTTCTTGGTTATATTGGGTCATGTGAGCCACTGTCAGACATATATGGGATGTACTTGGAGCACGCTCTCCCACACCCAGCTCCCTTCCCCTTTCTTCTCTTCTCCCATTCGTCTCCTTTCCTCACAGTTTTGCTTCTGCTTTCATGTCATGTCTGCATCCTCCAGTATGCTTTTGCTGTTGCTGTTTTAGAGCACTTTGACTAAAACCAACTTTGGCCAGGAAAGGACTAATTCAGCTTTTAGCTTCAGGTCACACTCCTTTATTGAGGGAAGTCGGCGAGGCTCCAGCAGGACCTGTAGCAGAGACCATGGAGGTATGCTGCTTTTGCTGACTTTGCACAGCCGGCTTTCTCTCACAGCCCAAGAACACTTGAAGTGAGCTCTTCCTCCCACATCAATCAAGCCAGTTCCCCACAGAGAAGGCCACAGGCAAATCTGATCGGGCAATCCCTCAATTGATACTCTCTCTTCTGTTGTCTGAGGTTTCGGTTCTGCCCAGTTCCCGCAGTCGTTAAGTCCCAAAGAAATCATACAGAGGTCTACATTAATCATAAACTGATTGGCCCATTAGCTTAAGCTTCTTATTAACTCTTATAACTTCATTAGCCCATTATTCTTACCTGTGTTAGCCACATGGCTCAATACCTTTTTCAGCAGTGTAGCCACATCTTGCTTCTTCTGTGGCTGGGCTGGACTGCAGAGGGAACTTCCCTGTTCCCAGAATTCTCCTGTTCTCATTGACCTGCCTCTACTTCCTGTCTGGTTGTCCCGCCTATACTTCCTGCCTGGCTACTGGCCAATCAGCATTTATTTAAAACATAATTGACAGAATATAGACAATTGTCCCGCACCACTCTTCAACTACTTAAGTGCAAGTTGTAAACTGTTCATAAAAATTAGGAACTATTTTCCCATAGAAATAGCATGAATCTAGGGGAGTAGCTGCCTAGATGAGGCCACAGATGCCAGGGCATCACTGTTAACTACAGTGACTGCAACTCTCCAGGGTTTGCTGTGGACAGGAGCCAGACAAGAAGCAGAAGGCCGGTGGCTGTAGCTGCATGACTGCTGTAGTGCTGTGTACTCCTCCACCCCCCCGGAGAGGGACAGGCATGGGGATGAAGGGATCTCTGTGGGTCTGAGGGCTTGGAACATAGGACTATCTGGCTATAGTTCTTGCACACATAGCTCTTCATAAACCTGCCACTTACACACAAGGGAATTAAATTCGCCAACTAATCAAAGAGATTTTCTGGAACAGCAGACATTCACATCTGAGGGACACAGGAGCCCTAGCTCTTGCTTAACAAGGGTGGAGAGGGTCTAGCGCCAGTTCTGAAGCCAGCTGATAGTCATTTCCAGAGAGAACACATGTAATTTTTAGAATGAGCATAGATGATAAATAAAACATGGGATGATTAATTGGTTGTAGTTTTATAATTAACCAACTAAAACAAGATTTGCCCAGGCCTTATCCTGCATCAAGTCAGAAAGTGCTTTTTTTCAATAGATCCCTATTTGGAAGCATGTAAGACTGAGGGCATCATTAAAGTGGGCTGCCATATTTCAGAACAGCAACTGTTTCCATGCCACCTCGGGACAAAGCCAGTCTGTAACTCACAAGGTCTGGAGGTTAACAGTGAGACCGAGAGCCTAAAGACGAGGCCCTTTCCTCTGGGGAATCATTCTTATTTGGAGCTTTCCCCCTGCCGTGTAGTCATGTTTATTGGTGGAGTCCTTGCATATATCTTGTCTATAGCTTTTTGGCAATCACCATTTAATCTGCGCTGGAATCATGACAGTATCTAGCCTTGGTATATGAATGTATGCGTACATGCTGGCACACATATGTGTGCCAGTAAGTGTATGGGAGTATGAGTGTTACAGCTCTGGAGCTGCAAAGATATCCTAACTTATCAGGAAGCCAGGCAATACTTAGAGCCGCAATAGGACAGCTCTGGAGGCTGGAGCCACAATAGGACAGCTCAGCCCTGGAGGAAAGGTGTCCTGACTTATCTGGAAGCCAGGCTACCTGAAGCTGGGGTGCAGTGGGGGTTGGTCTCCCCACAGGATATAGCAATCCTGCTCCTCTTCTGGAGAGCGACTGCTGCTGAGCTCTTCTCTGTTCCCTAATGGAACGCCCTAGCACAGCATCAGCTTCTTCTCTGACCCAAGATGTTACTTCTCTTGATAACACTGCTAAAGGGGAAACCCCTGCAGAAATGCAGCAGTCTCCTTGCTCTGGTGAAAAGTTGTTACTGTTTCTGCTCAGCCTTCTTCAGCATCCCTAAATGAGCGTCTCAGCAAGGTTTTTCAGCTCAGTCCCCTAAAGAACGTCCCAGCCAGGTTTGTCACTGAGACCCTTGAGAAAGATTTATTTGGGAAGGAGTCTAGGAGAGTGGCTGCCTCTGCCAGAGGGATAAAAAGGCAGCCCCCAACTGAACAGGCAGAGAGGCATATATAGGGCTTCTTTGGGGCAGATTTTTCCCAGGAAGAAGAGGGATTGGTTAGTTTAGTTGGTCAGGGGCAGAGATGGCTCTGATCTCACGTCCAAACTGTGCTTCTTGCACTGGTCCTTTTTAGCACTTAGGTTCTAGTCTTAAGACCAGGGCATATTTCTCTCACTGGCTCTGATTCTAGGGACAAAGTGTCTTTCCTTGGAACTGGTTTCAGAGTCTGGGCATGTTTCTTTGGCCCTGGGTTCAGGGATAAAGATGTTTCTTTCCCTGGCTCAGGTCTCAGATCCAGGGTGTGTTTCTTTCACTGGCTCTGTTTTCAGAGTCAGGGTGCTCAGTGATTGATTTTTTTTTCTGATCCAGTTGGCCCTTTTACCCTACAATATGTCTCTACATAGAGATAAATGCTAGGGTGTCTTTCTCTACTCTCTATCTTATATTGTTGTTTAAACAAAAAAGGCTTTCACTTTAACAACATAGTAAAATTACATATAACAGAACAGTTATCAAGCAAGAATTACAGTTGCAATATTTATATCTATTTTATCTTTTATCATAACAAAGGAAAATGATAACTATAACTATCTATTCTTCAACTCCATCAAAGACTCCAGAAGGAGACATGGTCTCTTGGTGAACCTGGAGCTCACCATGTTGCCTGCACTGACCAGCTAGCATACTTTTGTATCCATCTATCTCCACCTGGCCAACATTAGTATAATAGGTACTTGCCATGGTGCCTGGATTTTATGTGGACGCCAGGGCTCTAATCTCAGATCCTCTTGCTGGTACACCAAGCCCTTAACCCATTGTGTCATCTCCCAGTCATCACTGTTTTGGTTTTTTGAGATGGGATCTCATGCTGTAATAGACGCTGGCCTGGAACTTATCACAATCCTCCTGCATCCACCTCTCAAGTGCTGAGCCCTTGGTATATAATCATCACATCGGCCTGCATGGGCATCCCCCAGAGAGTTCTAATTGCTTTGGCCTGATTTCTCACAGAAATTATTCAGGGACAATATTCTAAGTCTTGGAACTATCTCACCTGCCAATTGTCTTCCCTGGATTAAAGGACGGCTTTTTTCAAAAGCGGAGTTCTGCAAATGAGCATCTGGTACTTTATCACCCTTAAAAGTAAATTGGAAAGGCCATTAACAAGTTCACCCTTTAAGAAGGTTCCTGTACACACCATGGACCACGTGCAGCTGGGGCTGTAGGAAGCCAGAATTTCGTCAGAGGACTGAAGGTGTAATGCAGAGCAGAGAGCATGCACTCTGTTCAGGCCCCAGCCAGGGGCTAGTCAACATGGGCACTTTCCATCTGTTCTCTGATGGTAACAGACAGACATTAAGTCTCACAGAAGGAGGATGGAATCCTAGCTGTCACTCTATAATCTGAAATGCTCCTTAATCTCACCAGCTCTCTTTTTTTTTCCTTATCTGCACATTGGATCTAATAATGGAGTTGCTATCTAGTGGGGGCTGCAGATTGGCTCAGCTGGGAAAGTATTTACCTCATATGCACAAGGACCTGGGTTCAACCTCCAGCACCATGTGCACCACCACTGGGAGGTAAGGTAGGAGGGTCAGAAGTTCAGTGTCATCCTTGGCTATACATGCGGTGCGATGGTGACATATGACATAGACTGATTTTTACCTGTGCCTTTTACCAGAGCTGGGAGGAGTGCTAAGCATTATTTTGGGTCTCCAATGCCTGCATGTCACCATCATTTACAAAAACTGTTGCTTCTTTTTGTCTTATACCTTGTAGCTGACCTATGTTTTGGTCCCTCATCTATGTCTGAAGTGGGACTCCAATAGTCACTGAAGACTGTGTTACCTGGTCCACCCAAGTCCTGCCAGTGCTTATAGGATGCACTACCTGGTGTGTGGGCTGGATCTTTGCTGACCCCAGATGTGCCTCTCTTACAGCCACTTGCTGCTAAGTCTGTAGCTTACTCCTGTGCCTCACTCTCAGCCTTATGGAGACCACAGTCCAGTCTCTGTTCCTCTCTGGCCTCCATCAGATTCTTTTTACTCCTGCTCTCTGCCTTCCCTGCTTCATTGACTGATCATAACTCAGTAAGTCTGATGGCTTTCTGCTAGAAGAAGCCACAAGGCCAGGCAGGAGAAGCCACACACATATGCCTTCACAAGCACAGGGATGACCATTCACTGATAAATATCTGAACTATCAGAGATGCCTTTCCCTTCCCTCCCTTTCTCTTTCTCCCTTTCTCGCCCCTCTCTCTGTTCTTCTTTTTCCTGTTTCTGAGACAAGTTCCCATAATATAATCCAGCCGGAACTAAACTCATGGTGATCACCCTGCCTCTGTATTTTCAGAGCTTGGATTACACCATGGCCTGCTTCATGTTTTTTGGTTTTTTGTTTTGTGTTTTTTGTTTGTTTGTAAAATTCATGCAATGTTGTAGGTGACCCTTGAGGGAGGGATGAGAAGGCACAGAGTCAGTGATGCAGACAACAGGAGTTGGGTGAGCAGCAGAGAGTGCTGCAGACTGGTTTATTATGGGGGTTGGGCATGCCTATGTACCCCTTCCCAGAGTCCCATTGGCTCAGGCGACTGACTCTGCTGCACTGCCCTTTCCTCCTTGGCGTCTCCAGTCAGGTGTCTCTGTGTCAGTAGTCTCTGGGTGTAGCGGCAGGCCTTAGGTTGGCTCAGGAAGGAGGTCCCTGCTGTGCATGCTCACGTGGGTTGGTTTGGTAGGGCCACTGTGACTTGGGTAGGCTGGCTGGCACTTTCTCTTATATATCCACTCTTTATTTAGCTATTTTTGTTTGCTTCTCTATTTGTTGAAGGAATGTAGCTTAGTGGGAGATGAAGTTCTAGCTTTGACCTCATCTGTCCTCACCTCAGAGAGCATCCAGCATAATAGACCATGCCTATCTTAGGTTGGCCTGCCTCGTGGGTCCTTACCCATCATTGACTACCAGCCCTTGAAAGATGGCATCTCTGGGAAGCATGTCTGGGTGAGACGAGCACCCATCAAACTGATGCCTCACAAATTTCCGTGGACCGGACCTGAACAACCTCCTGAGGAGGGCCATGCTCTGGGTGTTCAGTGCCTGGGAACCTGGAGTGTGCAAATACACTGTAAGAGACACTCAAGGAGAAGACAATATCCCCAATCAAAGCATGTGGGGGGGGCTAATGCAGGCCAGGGTGGGGCCCCATGCTGCATTAGCAATTTGTGTAACAGGGCTTTGGCCCATTACCCCAAAGTGTTGATATGTAGAAGGATGTCAGTAAACTAATAACCCCTTTGGATGAAGGCAAGGGGTCAGAGGTCTAAACAACTGGGGGGGGGTTAAAAAGATCCCAGTTTCCAAGTATTGCATCAACCAGATTAAAGTGGGAGCACAGGTCTGATACAGGGGAGTGAAGGAGGCATTTGACAACTGGTGGGAGGGAAATGAGGGCCCAAAGATCCCCCCAGCAAGCAAAGGTAGGATCATAACCATTACCCAGTGCTGGAGGACAGGACCTGAGAATCTTTCTTGATGTCCTCAGAGTCCTCCGTCACAGGCCACACATCTTGTGCAGGGATCCACACTGGCAATGTTGTGTCCTGTAGAAAAACACATGCATATCCCCACCCCCAGGTCAACACTGGGGCAGGCCTTTGGACCAGAGAAAAGGGTGTACTTCACAGCAGAACGGCCCAATGCTTATATGCTGGGCTGAGGCCCTTCTCATTGACTGTGAGGAAATTTAGATGAAATAGGATCTCAGGACCAAACAAGGGTCACATTTAGCATCTGGTGAAGTGACCTTGGACAGAAGATCTTTGAGGGTTCTGATACTTCTTTCAACAATGACTTGGCTCTGAAGGTTGTAGGGAATGCCAAAGGTATGACTTATCTTCCAGGAAAAGATAAATCCATTAAATCACTGGGAAGTATGGCTGGGCCATTATCAGTTTTTATGGCCCAGGGCACTCCCATGACCAGCATTGTAGACTTGAGAGCCTTAATAATGTGGGAGGCCTTTTCTCCTGACAGAACAGTGGCATAGATGAAGGAAGAGCAGGTGTCCACAAGTACATGGATGTAGCAGAGATTACCAAAGGGGGGTAGTGGATGACATCCGTTTGCCAGTTTTCCATTTGGTAAAGGGCCATAGAGGCTTGCTCCATTTCTGTTAAGGAATCCTAAGGGTGCAAGGAGGGTGCAAGTTGCACAGGAGCCCGCTAGATGCTTGCACTGAGA
Organism: Ondatra zibethicus; assembly: GCA_004026605.1. NCBI lineage: Eukaryota > Metazoa > Chordata > Mammalia > Rodentia > Cricetidae > Ondatra > Ondatra zibethicus. Next base: position 8,040 of record PVIU01010561.1, on the reverse strand, counting down.
GATGGGAAGTTCAGGATGGAGTTTATGTAAGCTCTGAGGGGACAGGTGGAATTGATGGCAGAGGGCCCTGACTTATCCTAAGAGGTCAATATCAGCGGCCATGATCATAGTATCAGTCAGTTCCTTGCCTCAGGCAAAGATACTGAGAAGTTTGGAGTGAGACCGAATGTGGGACACATACCGGGGTGTGCCCTCTGTTCCAAAGCATCCTGAAGTGACCTCATGGTGACATATAAGGAGCTTATGGACTCCTTAATGTGGGAAAAGGACAATACATTGACCACCTGAACAGTATATTGGCTGTCAGAAAAGATGCTGATGGGTTCTGATTGGTATTCTGTAAAACCCTTAAGCAGTACCAATAGTTTACCCAACTGTACCAAGCCTGGGTTAGAGACAACGCATGTTGCATCAATGCAGGGCATCCCTGCATTGGATCAGGATGCCATATCTGTCTTTATTGGAGTCTGAGAAGGCAGAGTTGCTCAGGGAATGGGTGTAGGAAAGGGAGCACTAGCAGGTCTTATTTCAATGGGGAATGAAGATAGGGTGGTAATTCTTTTTTCCTGCGGGGGGTGGTTATCTATGGCACCAGAGACTCCAGAGACCATTTCCTGAAAGCTGATTGGGTCTGCCCAAAGTGGTTGGAAGTAATGGAGAAAGAATGGGAGAATAATCTTATCAGGCTCACAGTCATAGGTCCTATGGGCTATTATTCGAACCTTTAAGCTGAGGTGGAAGGTTTGTTCAAATTTAGAGGTGATTTTATGAAAGTCAGAAAAGGCATGGTGTAACCACATCAGAGGTCTGGATTGTCACAGGGCTCCTAAAAAGTTAGTTAGTGCCCACAGAATAATGGTCATGTCCACCCAGAAAGGAAGTAGATACCAGAGAAACAATTTTATTAAGAAGTTTAATAGCTTTGGGCATTTACTGAATTTTTGTGGAGGGGCATGTAGGGCCCTCCAACAGAGAAAAAAGATGGCAAATCTCTTGATCTGTGATTGGGAAGAGTGTTTGGAGTCAATTGACCGTGCCACACAGCTGTTGGAGCTCGGCTACTGTATATTGTGTTTGGCAGGCTAAGGTGAATGAAAGTGGGAGTGAGAATGTCATTCATACAATGCAAAAGCAGGATATCCCCCAGGAGGTTTTGAAGTGCCTTCAAAATATATAACTGGCAGATAATGAGGCTACTTTTCATGCCCTAAGGCAGCATGATCCATTGGTATCTTTGGGCAGGTTTATGTATGTTGGGTTCCCAGATCGTAAAGGCAAAGCAGCATCTTATCTGGCAGTGCTAGGGGTATTTGGAAGAAACAGTCCTTAACATCTAACACAACAGTGTAGTCTGAGGAGGGTAAGACACTAGGGTGCGACAGACCTGCCTGCATGTTTCCATTTGGCCATTAATGGCACATAGGTCTTGGAGGAGTTGGTAATGGCCTGACTTCTTTTGAATGACAAAAATGGGGGTATTGTGTCTACTGGTGGATGGCTCCAAATGTCCCAAGTCTAGTTGTTCTTTCACTAACTCTTTTTAAGTACTGATAATTTGGGTTCAACAATGGGCCACTGCTCCACCCAGACATCACCATCAGAGAGCCACAAGAGGCATATAGGGTCTGGTAATAGTTTTTGCATGGTGGGCAGTGGCTTCTAGAATTGGGGGTGTTGTTCTATTGGAGAACAGGGTGGCAGGCATCCCAAGAGGCCTATTTTTATCATGGGTCATAATGTCATTGAAAAACACATGGTCATGTGTGGTTAGGATGACCTCCATGTCTTCCAAAATGTCCCTTCCCCAAAGGTTATGAGGGACGTTAGATACTATGGGAGAAAAGGAGCCCTGGTTGCCATCAAGATCCTTCCAGTGGGCTGGCCATATGGTGGCTCAGGAGTCCTGTCGTCCAACCAACCCACTGATGGGGGGGGCAGTCTGGAACTTCCGGTGGGAGAACCAGAGAGCTTGGGTCTGTAAGGATGGTAATATGCACTCCCACATCCATCAACCCTTTAACAGGTTATCCATCCAGATATATAGTCATCATAGGGGAGTGGGGGAAAACAGGCAGGGTCCAGAAAACCTTGTGGGTGGGATCATTCCCTCTTACTGGCAGGGCTGAAGGATGGAGTTTAAGGAGCAGGTTGTCTGAAGGCTGCAAATGGTAGTCCTTAACCCCGTGGAAGCCTTCGTTGTTTCTGGGACAGCATGTTTTGTACATGTGCTAGGGCAGTCACACTGCAGGTGGCTGGGATTGCCACAGCCCTGACAGGATTGGTCTGGTGGGTAGAAGGGCCTCACCAGTCAGAAGACCAATGCCTGACAACAGGGCATTGATGGAGGCAGTCAGGGCAGCAAGAGGGCCAGCATCAGGGGCAAGTTCCCCGGTGGCCAAGACCCATTTATGGATCTCATTACTCACAGAAGCTACTGCATTCTGGGTAGGGGCATTAAGCCCCTCCTATGTCAATTGTTTATTCAACATTTCCCAGGTTGGGCCTGGATCCACCCGATGTTCCACCACCTCGGTGACAAATGTGAGGAAGTTGGTAAACGACTACCCAGATTGTTGGACAAGGTTGCAGAAATAAGCAGAAGGGTTGTGGGGAGTGCATACCTTAAGGACCTTAAATGCCAGGTCTGAGACCTGCTGGAAATAGGCGTATTGCCAATGTTGGATTGGGACACTGGATTAATATATTGACCATGCCTGAAGAGCATGTGTAGGGTGATGTCAAGCCTGTAGCTCAGGTTAAGATAGGCCTGTGCCTCTGCCTCATCATCATAGACAGAGTGCCAGTTAAGGAAGACTGCAGACTCCAAAACAGTCTTAAGAAGATGGTACCAGTCATAATATGTTTATAGTTACATAACCCATTGGTAAAGGACTTGTTAAAAGTCAGGAGAGTCTGGGCCATATTTCTTAACAGCCTTGTGGATAAGAGAAAGGTCAGTAAAGGGTGTGGGCACCCATGGTTGGTTGGCTGCATCCGATCCCTTGTTAACAGGGAAGGCCATGGTTGGACAATTATGCAGGCATGTGGGGAGGGGGGTCAGGACAGATGCTGCAACACAGACTGGGGAGCAGTGAGGGGAGGGGTGCTATGGGCTGACATTGGTGCAAGCACGGGAGAGGGGGAAGGGTCGCAAAGTTCCTGCTGTGGGTACTTGGGTAGAGGAGTGAGACAGGAAGGGGAGTGGGAGCCATGGAGCACAGCAGTTTGGGAGGCACTGCTTGTCATAAGCGATCCGACTCCTCCTCATCTGAGGAGTAAGGGGCCTCGGCCATAGGTGGCATCGAGGTAATAGAGAGGTTAACATTGGCCTGATCCTGACAATATTTATTGGTGGCAGCTGCCACTTCCTCCAGAGAGGATTGAGGCTGGCAAAGATGGTAAGTAGGATGGGGACAAAGAAAACAGAAGGGGTCATTCCTGAGCTGACTTCACGCTTTCTGGATAGAAAGAGCCCACACACCCAGAGGTCAGGCTTCTACATGCTTTTGGGAGAAATCCAGGGAGCCAATACCATGGCCTCATCCCCAAAATCCTCCAGATCAGCAGTCTTAACCTTACAGCCCCTGGTGACCAATATTGATTTTAAAGCCCTCCCCTGAGGCTCCTTACAGGGGGAGGGTAAGATCCCCATTCTCTTAATGTCAGGAGACGTGGGGCAGGAGAGAAACAAAGTCTAAAACAGACAAAGGCAGGCGCAAACAAAAACAGGAAGTCTGTTGGACCTAAGTGAAATAGATGTTCTTACCTAGCATACCAGGGGTACCAGATAGACACAAAGAGAAAAGAAAGAGGGTTCCCACACTCACCTTCATGAGGACCAGAGACATGAAACACGCAGGGCCAACTCAGCAGATGAGTCACTGGAGAGGGGGCACCGTAATGTGCTTTGAGCGTGAAGAGGAGTCTGAAAAGGCGCTGATAAAGAAAGCAAAAATGCAGTGACACAGTCTTTGCAGATGCACCACTAGCAACAAAGGGCAAAGATCAGGGTCCCCAAAACAGCCATGGCAATCAAAATATATACACCCTGATTCAAGTGGGGTCAAGTCCCATGCCAGCACGGGATCCACGAGCCCCAACGTCTATGTGACCGATGTTGCAGGTGACCCTAATCAGACACCCCTTAGGGGAAGAATGAGAAGAAATAGAGTCAATGATGCAGACACCAGGAGCTGGGTGAGCAGCAGCAGAGAGTGCTCCAGACTCGTTTATTATGGGGGTTGGGCATGCCTATATCTCCCCTCCCAAGGTCCCATTGGCTCAGGCGACTGACTCTGCTGTGCTGCCCTTTCCTCCTTGGCATCTCCAGTCAGGTGTCTCTGGGTGTAGCGGCAGGCCTTAGGTTGGCTCAGGAAGTAAGTGCCTGCCACGCATGCTCATGTGGGCTGGTGGAACAGCTCAACAGAAGCTTGGGTAGGCTGGCTCGCAGTTTCTCCTACACTGTAACATGGAACTGGTCATTTTAAAGTCAATAATTTGGTATCACTTAGGACATTAACAATATAAGCAACAACTACCTTGATCTAGTTCAAACACTTTCATCACTCTAAGATGAAAATGTATGCTGTATGAAAGTTGTTCTTCATAATCACAGTACTTGGAAGGCCAAAAGAGGAGGATCCACCAAGCCAGCCTGGGTTACAGAACAAGACCTGCTCTCAAAAAGCCAGAAAAAAAGACAGTGAGATGGCTCAGCAGGCCCTATCACTAAGCCTGACAACCAGAGTTAAGACCCAAGGACTCTACTACTCACCTGACTCCTAGTGTCTGCATTGTTGACTCTGGCCTACACATCCCTCCCCCAAGGGGTGTCTGATTAAGGTCACCTGCAACATCTGACACCTAAATGTGGGGCTCATGGACCCCATGCTGTCATGGGCCTTGACCCTTCTTGAATGGGGTGTGTGTTTTTTGATTGCCTGGGCTAGTGTAGGAGAGAGTCAACTCCTGCAGGCTATGCTCTGACCTCCCCCTGTGAGCCACAGTACAAACATGCCCATGCCCAGACATACACATGCACAAACACAGTACATACAAACGCATGCACATACACAGTACAAACATGCCCATACCCAGACATACACATGCACAAACACAGTACATACAAACACATGCACATACACAGTACAAACATGCCCATACCCAGACATACACATGCACATGCCCAGACATACACATGCACAAAATAAAAGTGTTTCATGGTTTCTAAAATTTATTTTATTTTTAATTGTGTGCTGTGTTTGTGGGTGCTGTATGTGTGGGGTGTGTGCATGTGTGCACATGTATGCAACGCCTTCAGAAGCCAGAAAAGGATGTTGGATTTTCTGGAGTTGAAGTCACAGATGGTTGTAAGCTGCTCAGCACGGGTGCCAGGAGCCAAAGTTGGGTCCTCTGGCCGAGCAGCAGCTGCTTTCAACAACTGAGCCATCTCTCTAGTCCCTGTCCTGTTCTGAAATGACATTCTTCATTTCCTTCTTCCCCATCATCATCATAAGCTTGCATGGGCAGCCTGTTTATGGCTGTTTTCCAGTTGTTCCTAGATGTTTGTGTTATTGTCATGCCCAAGGTCCCACAGTCTTCCTTCATGCTGTCTATCCAGCGTTTTTTGGGCCTTCCTCTTTGCCTTATCTCACGCACTCCTCCACGTAGTGCTATCTTCGGTATCTGCTGTCATTCGTTATCACAACATGGCTGAAGTATCTCAAGCGCCATTGCCGTATCCTGTAATTCATCTCCTTCTGTAGATGGAGATGTTTCTTAATGTCATCGTTGTACAGCCTATCTCTTCGTGTGACACCTAGAATCCTCCTGAGGCATGCCATCTGGAACACATTCAGTCGCTGTTCTGAGGAGCATTTCATTGTCCAGGTTTCAGAGTTGTAAAGAAGGCAGCTCAAGTGTCTCATACACTTGTAATTTTGTTGTTGTCATTATGTCTCTCGCTGACCAAACCTTTTCTAGTGCCTGGAATGCAGCCCTCACTATCCCTATCCGTCTCTTGACGTCTGAAATAGTTCCCTCCTTTGAACTGAGGTTTCCTCCCTGATAGACAAAGCTGACTGTTTGCTTGAGGATCTGACTCTTTATTACAATGTTAAAATCCTTCTGTGCTCTTCCCATGTGTTGCATCTCAGTCTTCTCAATGTTTACTTTCATACCAAGGTTTTCACTTACTTCCAACACTCTCTTTTCCATAGCCTGCAGCTCGTTTGGACTTTCAGCAAGTAGTGCTGTATCATAATCAAAACACAAGTTATTGATTCTCACACCACCTATCGGCACGCCTATCTCCTCATCCTCCAGGGCTGTTGCTATTATTAATTTCAGGAATATATTAAAAAGTAGTGGTGAGAGGATGCATCCCTGACACTCCTATGATTGTCTTAAACTCATCACTTAGTTCGCCATAGACTTTGACTGATGCAAAGCTATCTTTATAGATATTTTCAACTATTCTTATGGTTTTCTCTGGGTACCTGTAGAACATCATTGTTTCCCAAAGTCCTTTCCTCCAAATGCTATCAAATGCCTTCCTGAAGTCAATGTGACAGACATATGTGTTTTCCAGTTGCCTCAAAGTGAAGATCTTCGACTTGATCCTTCTTCCCCAGGGTCTGGCAAATACCAGTCTCCTTTCTGTGCTTATGGATTTACCCATTCCAAGTGTTTATATAAATGGAATCGTTTATGATTCATCCATCCTCAGGTGGAACGACACTATGCCCCCCCCCTTTGAGCTAGTGTGGATAGAGTTGTGGTGAGTTTTTATGTGTGGTTTTTAAGGCATTTGTTTAAATCCTTCGGGAGATGCTCCTGGGAGTGGAATACTGGTCGTGAGATGAAAATCACTGAGAACTCACAGTGGCCAGATTCTCCAACAGACCTCCATGAGCAGTATCTGAGAGCGCTGACCTCACTGTCCTGTCACCACGCTGGGTGGCTGCCATTGCTGTGCCTGGTTTCATTCTGGTTTTAGTTATTTGTATCTTCTGTTTTTTGCTCAGTTTCTGTAAGGCTTGCCAGTTTTGTTGATCTTTTTAAAGAACTGCCTTTGGGTTCACTGATTCTAGTGCTTTTTTGTTGTCTATTTGGGGGATCATTTGCTATAATCTTCTCACTTCCTTCTGCAAGCTCAGGCTTGATCTGCTCTGTTGTCCCTGTTTTTTGAGGCGTGAAGCTAGGTTGTTGGCGACAGCCGGCAGCTCCTCCGCTGTAGACGTTTGAAGTCATAGCATTTCCTCTGACCACTTCCTGGCATGTTGTGATTTTGTTTCAACTCATTTTCAAGTATTGTAATTTCCCTTGTGATGTCCTCTTTGCTTCCTTTGTTTTTAAAGATGTTTTGTTAGCTGGGCATAGTGTCTTATGCCTATAAACCCAGCTCTTAAGAGACTGAGGCAGGAGGATTGTCACAAGTCTAAGGGCAGACTGAACTAGAGACTGAAACCCTGTCTCATATGTGTATATGTAGATATACATATATGTATATGAGACCTGTGTATGCTACAAATTTCTACATATGTATGATATTTGCAGTTTCCCTCCTGTTCTTGATACTTTCCCACCTGTGTTAGCTCAGGAAACTACCTTTATTATTTCAATATGTAAGACCTGCAGAGATTGGTTTTTGGTACAACATGTGGCCTGTCCTGTAGTTTGTTTTGTGTGCACTGGGAAGCATGGTATTCTGCTAGGCTTGGTGTCATTATTTGCAGTGATATATATTTTTAGTCCTGAATTTCTTCACAGCTCTTGGTAGGACATACTATCTGTTATTGAAGGGAGGGAGAGTCATTTAATTATTGCAGACTTGTTTATTTCTTTCTTTAATTCTGACAGTAATTTCTTCTTGTATTTTAGGGCTTGGTCACTAGGTAAAAACACGCTTTAGTTGTCATATCTTCTTGATGATTGGCCCTTTGTGTGGAGGGATGCTCATACTGGTGTGTACACATATGGAAGCCAGAGACCAACTTTGGGTGTCTTCCTCTTTCACCTTCCATGTTAGTTTTTTTTTTT
>PVIU01010560.1:0-69440 GCA_004026605.1 Ondatra zibethicus | reverse complement strand
TCATTACCGTAGCTCTGTAATAGAGTTTGAAGTCAGGGATGGTAATGCCTCCAGCAATTCCTTTATTGTATAGGATTGTTTTAGCTATCCTGGGCTTTTTGTTTTTCCATATAAAGTTAGTTATTGTTCTCTCAAGGTCTATGAAGAATTTTGTTGGGATTTTGATGGGGATTGCATTGAATCTATAGATGGCCTTTGGCTTTTAGGTGTGCTGTTAAGTCACTAATATGTGCTTTCTCCATTTTCTTTATGTGGGCACTCAGTGCTATGAACTTTCCTCTTAGCACTGCTTTCATAGTGTCCCATAGGTTGGGGTATGTTGTGATTTTATTTTTGTTGAATTCAAGGAAGACTTTAATTTCTTTCTTTATTTCTTCCTTGACCCAGGAGTGGTTCAGTAGTTGACTGTTCAGTTTCCATGAGTTTGTAGGCTTTCTGGGGTGGAGTCGTTTTTAAATTCTAACTTTACTCCATGATGATCCGATAAGACACAGGTGGTTACTCCAATTTGTTTGTATCTCTGTATGTTTGCTTTGTTTCGAGAATGTTCCATGAGATGCTGAGAAGAAGGTATATTCTTTCTTGTTTGGGTGGAATGTTTTATAGATGTCTATTAAGTCCATTTGATTCGTTACATCTGTTCTCTTATTTCTCTGTTAAGTTTTTGTCTGGTTGACCTGTCCATTGGTGAGAGAGGAGTGTTGAAATCTCCCACTATTAGAGTGTGGGGTTTGATGTGTGCTTTGAGTTCTAGTAATGTTTCCTTTACATATGTGGATGCTTTTATATTAGGGGCATATGTATTCAGGATTGAGACTTCATCCTGATGGATTATTCCATTTAAGAGTATAAAATGTCCGTCTCCATCTCTTCTGATTGATTTTAGTTTGAAGTCGATTTTGTTCAATATTAGTATAGCCGTTTGATTGAAAAACCTTTTCCCAACCCTTTATTCTGAGATAATGTCTGTCTTTGTGGTTGAGGTGTGTTTCTCGTAAACAACAGAATGTTGGATCCTGTTTTCGTATCCATTCTCTTAACCTATGCCTTTTTATAGGTGAATTGAGTCCATTGATATTAAGTGATATTAATGACCAGAGGTTATTAACTGCAGTTATTTTTTAGGGTTGTAGAGTTTGTGTGTTTCCCTTCTTTGAGTTGTGGTAGTGGAGGGCTGTTAGATGTCTGTGTTATTATGGGTGTTGCTTGCTTCCTTTAGATGTGGTTTTCCTTTTAGTACTTTCTGTAAGGTTGGGTTTGTGGCTATGTATTGCTTAAATTTGTTTTTATCCTGAAATACCTTGTTTTCTCCATCAATGGTGAATAAAAGCTTTGCTGGGTATAGTAGTCTGGGCTTGCATCCATGGTCTCTTAGTGTCTGCAGCACATCTGTTGAAGACCTTCTGTCTTTCATGGTTTCCATAGAGAAGCCAGGTGTAATTCTGATAGGTTTACCTTTATACGTTACTTGGCCTTTTTCCTTTGCAGCTCTTAGTATTCTTTCTTTATTCTGTATGTTTTGTGTTTTGATTATTATATGGCGAGGGGATGCCCTTTTTTGATCCAATCTTTTTGGTGTTCTGTATGCTTCTTGTACCTTCATAGCAATATCCTTCTTTAGGTTGGGAAAGTTATCTTCTATAATTTTGTTGAATATATTTTCTGGGCCTTTGAGCTGCGCTTCTTCTCCTTCTTCTACCCCTGTTATTCTTAGGTTTGGTCTTTTTATGGTGTCCCAGATTTCCTGGGTGTTTTGTGTTAAGAATTTGTTGGATTTGTTGTTTTCTTTGATCAATGAGATTATTTTCTCTATCGTATCTTCAGCATCTGAGATTCTTTCTTCTATCTCTTGTATTCTGTTGGTTATGCTTGTCTCTGCCATTCCTGATCATTTACCCAGATTTTCCATCTCCAGCCTTCCCTTGGTTTGTGTTTTCTTCATTGCCTCCATTTCAGTTTCTATGTCTTGAACTGTTTCCATTACCTGTTTGATTGCTCTTTCTTGGTTTTCGAAGGTATCTTTCAGGAATTCATTCATTTCTTCTAACTTTTTGTTAGTTTTCTCATCCCTTTCTTCAAAGGAGTTTTTCACCTCTTCTTTAAAGGTCTCTATCACTTTCATAAAGTTATGTTTAAAGTCGATTTCTTCTACTTCTTCTGGGTTAGGTTGCTCAGGTTTTCCTGTTGAGTACGCGTTGGTTTCTGGTGTTATCATGTTGCTTTTCAGATTGTTGGAGGAATTCTTGGATTGATGCCTACCCATCTCTTCCTCTGATTTCAGTCAGGGGAGTCTCAGTGGGTTGGGACCTCCCAGGACGACTTGTACACACTCACCCCTCTGGATAGCTGATCTCAGTGCAGGAAGAGGAAGTCCCGTCTTGACTTCCGATCCTTCTATACCTCCAATCTTGGCACAGGTAGAGAGATTCCTGGGGTTTCAATGCCCCACAGAGGAAAGGGCAATCTTGCAGGGGCAGGGTGCAGGGTTGTATCGATCAAAGAGGCCTGCACGGACCTTACCACCAGGCTTGCACAACCTTACCAGTGTGAGCCACCTCCGATCTCAGTGCAGGAAGAGAGAGTGCTGGGGTACCAAAGCCCCACCGAGGAAAGGGCGATCTTGCGCGGAGGGGGGGGGTGGGGTGGGATTCAGTGTCCTCCAGACGGGCACAGCCCTACCAGTGTGAGCCGCCTCTGCTCTCAGCACAGGAAGAGAGAGTGCTGGGTTATGAAAGCCCCACCAAGGAAAGGGTGATCTTGCAGGAGGGAGCCAATTATTTTATTTTTAATTAAATTGATCAGCTCGTAATACCTTCGTTTCAAATGGCAAATGCTCTTGACAAGGAATGAGGAGTGCGAGTGCGATGGGTCCCATCGTGCTTCACTCATGCAAACCTCTTGCACTATACACTGTATTTCTCGGGCTGAATAACCTTTTGTTGTTGTTGTTGTTGTTGCTTGTCTCACAGTACTGACTGCAATGATAATTTCATCTTATTAATTATGCAGACGTTCCTCATGAGTGCTTTTGTTATTTTCCCAAGGTCATTGTTATTCCTAATCATTATGTCTAGTTTGTGATCTTGCCACATCTTAATGTCTTGATTTTTGCCTAGTGTAATTTAAGCTCTTTTATATTCCTGTAAAAAAATAACAAAAACAAAAAAGACAGACAAAACTAAGATAACTCTTCTATCTTAGCTACCCTAAAATATTGGGAATTGCCTCTGATAATAGCTACAGAAATATTAATGATAATTTAAAGGAGTGTTTGGAGATAATGCCTCTATCTGTGTCTTCCATAAGCTACGTGACCTCAAAAGTGCTCAAGAGTTCAGAGTTACCTATTTTAATAATGTACATATAGATCAGAATTGGTATAGGAAATTATTTTAGACAATTAAGCCCGTTGGTCTTGGCTACTTCGGGAATTTGGGGGACTTTTCCCCTGTGTCATCCTTATTGGGACTGAATCAGTGTGGGGATGATGCATGAAAAGTGACAATCTTAAAGCAACATCAAGAAAAGGATCTCCTGAGCTAAGACTTACGGCTGTCCTAGGAATCTCCAGATGATACTTCTGCTCTGCGGTCAGGCTCCCCAGAGGCCACTCCTTATCAAGTGCCATCTGGGGCTGGCAATAGAAGGCCGTTTCAGTGTTGGATGAGTCCCTGCAGAATGACAAAAGTGAAACAGACATGATAGCGTTTCTGTGGAGCCTGCTTGTTCCCTCTTTAAACATTTTTAAATAGAAAAAAAAACTGTCCTGAAATATAGAAAGTATTAAGGAAACTCCTTCTGAAAGCTGAGGCTGCTCTCCTAGCTCTGGGTTCTCAGGTGAATGGCAGTCATCGTATGAGAATTGTTTTAAGAGTCAGGTGAATAGAGATTGCTTTCATGCCTGAGACAATAGTTAATAAATAGAAGTAATGGATTATATGGTGGTAGAAAGGTCCAGCAGGATAAAATTGACATAGTTTAGAGGTAGCAAGGGATATTTAAAAGATAAACCACACATGCTGTGAATATTCAAATGTCTATTTCAGTGCTACTCATTTGACACATAGGCATAAGTTATGAAGATAAAGATTATAACTGTTGTTATCTCAGGTGCTACCATGGGGATGCTACCTAACAGACCACCCCCAAACTGTAAGCAGTAGTCACTGCCCTGAAGGTGTGGGTGGGATAGTGCTCAGAAGACTCCAGCTGTGCAGTCTGCAGGCTGCCTAGACCCACTTCTCAGGACTTCCCCTTTCTTCATTCAGTGGGTCAGAAAAACCTGTGCCTTTCCTGGTGACAGCACCTTCCAAGAAAACAGTTCCTGTGCTGCTGACATCACAGATTTACTCAGTCATCTGCACTGACTCTGTGCAACTCCCACAGCAGCTTTCCAACACATGGGTGGTTTGGGAGTTGCCAGTCAGCCCACAGTGTTTTCTATCTGTTTAATCAAGGTGCTTCATCAGGTCTCTATTTCTCCCCGGTGCTATCACCATGTATATTGGTGCTGTTGATTCCATCTCTGTGTGAGACCTTGACCTCTTACCCAAGGTAGAGACTTTCAGGCTTGTGCTTAGCATCTACAGTAGGTGAATTAGAACTAGTTGAGTAGCCCCCTGTGATGGCTCTTTCGGTGGGCATGCTCCACGTCCACAGTCCGAGACACTTTGTTGGCTTTATATTTTCGTGGTCCCAAAATGTCCCTTTTCCTTCCTTGTGAACCCAAACAAATCAATCAGAAACCTTTAGGTTGAAGTTTTCAACATGACATCACACTGTAGAATCTTCTTCTAAAAACTCTCTATTTCCCTGAATGTGCAGTTGCTAGGAGCAGCAGGTATGTTCCCAGAATGACGAAGATCCCACACAGGCATCCGGGAGCTGTGGATTTTGTGCTGGAGGGTAGCGAGCAGACCAATAAGCCTCGTCCTCCGACTTGCTCGCAGATGGCATTGTCTGCTTCATGCTACATTTTTCCCACAGTGAAGTGGGAGGCGAGGGCTGTTTCAGCTGCCATTGATGAGAATCAAACTCCCAACGTCTGATGGCAGGCTGCTATTTCACACTCTGACGTTTTTGTTTCAACAGAAATTTAGTTGCTTGTTTTTGCTGGCAGAGTTTGCCTGTTGCACAGTAGAGAGGCGGCTGCATGTAGTTAGAGGCTCAGCAGTCTCTCCTCCCATTCATGTTCATCTCACGGTTAGGATGCTTCCAATTTCTTAAATGGAAACACCTTCACATAGGCTGGGAAGCAACACCGTGTTATCATTGAGGCCCTAAAAAAATTTCCAACAAACTTGAACTCTGCTTTCCTCATACCTGCTTTCTGTGCTTTGGCAGAATTTGAACCACATTCCATATCAAATGCAGTGATTCTGTATAAAAGCCATCTAATTTTTACCACTCCTTTGAAGTATAGTTCTGGAGTGTTCTTTTTAGGTGCGGTACATGTGTGCCTGTGCGTTTGTGTGTGTCGTGTGTGTGTGTGTGTGTGTGTGTGTGTGTACTTGCAGAAGGTCAGATGAAGACCTCCGGTATCCCTCCTCAGGAGACATGAACAATGTTTTGTGAGACAGCATCTCTTGGCCAGGGTCTTAGCAAGCAGGCTGGGCTGGCTGGCCCATGAGCCCCAAGCAGCCACCGTCTCTGTTTCCCTGGCACCAGGATCATTAGTGCACCACCGCCATGCCTGGTTTCATGTGGGTTCTTCGTGATCCAAACCGAGGTCCTTTATGGTGGAGCAGCAAGCACTTCATTAACTGAGCCCAGTCCCCAGGTACTAGGAAAACTCCTAATGCAATAAAATCTTTGCCATAGGTTTCAATGTAAAGCAAGAAGGTGACAAACAAAAATGTCCTAGAAAAGTTTACCTTGATTTCTCTCCAATTTACTTATTATTGATTTAATTATTTTTACTGCAAAACCTAAATAGAGGTTTTTGTTTTTAATGTGTCAAAATCAAACTTTAAAAGTCCGTGTTCTTTACATGGAAGTGTTCGTGTGCATGAGTCATATTTCTTATAAGATCCAGACTTGAGGGCTAGGAAGATGTCTTCATGGATAAGGTGCTGAAGAATGCCTGGAAGCCTGTGGGCCGGCTAGCCTGGCATATGGGGACACAGCAAGCAGGAACACAGGAAACTCTTCTCAACAAGATGGAAGACACAGTCACACACTTGAGGTTGCCCTCCCTGGCCTCCATGTGTGTTCTCTGGCATGCACACCTGTGCACACACACACATAAATGCAAAACCATATATTCAGTGATTTAAAAAGAAACCAAAACCTTAATAATCAGCTGAAAATAGCATTTTCTGATAGGAAGGGAACCAAATAAACTCTAAGACATCTTTAGAAGAGAGATCATTTCCTTTATTTTAAGAAGGTAAAATTTTAAACATAGCAATATTTTAGCTAAGCAGATTTAAAATCTTTGTAGATCAATATTACCCTCTGGTCTTGAAACATCTTAAGATAGAAAATGAAGAGGTTTTTGATAAGTTGTCTTGCTCAGACATGAGTGTAGAGGCCCAGAGTTTTCTATGATAGAGAACAGGCTTTTATCACCATCTCAGTTCTTCTTGGCTGCTAGCAAGCTTGAAGGTATTTAAATCTCTTTGCCCTCCTTGGTAACAGTAGATTCTCCACAGCTATGAACTCAGTTCCTGTGGAAGTGATAGTAATTTGTTTAGGAACTGCCTGGAGCCTGGCAGAGCGCAAGGCCACAGATGATGTGTAGTATAAAAGTAGCCCCTGGAAATCATGGAAAATGCAATCATTTGGCTTCCAACACCTTCCGGAAATGTGTGATTCTTGAAATTCATAGTCTGTGCTCCACTAGATTCCACAAAGCTAACATGTGCGTTTGTAGTCACTCATGGCTCCTGTCACTTCTACCCAGTCCTCTGGTTCAACAGCGGTGGAATTTCAAATGCACAGTTACAGTTTTACTGAGTGAAGTTGGTTGGAACGTCTGCCAAATTTTGAAGAGAGAGAGCAAAAGAACATAGTTTAAAGAACACATCTGTGAGGTTCAGAGTACCTGCTCCTTCCCTTAGGTATTTTACTCATTGGCCTGAGTTTTGATAAAGCTGTGTCAGCTTCCTCAGGCCAGTTGCAGAATGTCATATTTATTACCTAGCATGTATCCTGTAAATGCACAGAACACTTTATTAGAATAGTCTCCTATTGATGCCATCTCTGCGGTTGTCATTTAAAAGGCGACAGCCGCTTTATAAAACGAAAGGTTTGTCTCGGCTCCCTTGGGAGGAGCACTATGTCGGCTTCATCAAATTTTTGTTTACCCGAAATAAGACATCCCCATAGAATTATGGTGTTTGGTGATAGGTGGGAATGATGATAATGAAGGATTATATCTGTTATTATTGTAGGCTCTCTGATAGACTCTATAACATACCTTCATCTTTGCCTCTAACTATGGGATTGATTTTCTTGATTACCTACCTACGTGCATTTCTTAGTGGTGAGCAGCCAGAGGCACAGCTCTGCAGCCTGTCACACTCAGCAGCCCGAGAAGTTGCCTCTGTTTCTATGGACCTTTACCTACCTGGATGAAGAAAGTACTCAAGGAACAAAAGCACACGTTAAGAGTGCGTGTGCTTCTCAAAGAAGTGTCACTGTTCATTGAAGGACATTTTTAAGACCGAGTCTAAGCACAGGAAGCCGTAAGGCATCCCTGGGTGTGGATATGGAGTTCTCTTCCTGGGAGAGTCAGAATGAAGCATCTTAGCTTCACTATGCGGCATTTTTGGGGACTCTCAAGTTACCTCTCAAAAGGTCGCTGAGGAAAAGTGTTTTCTCTCTTGATAAGTGAGACTGTAGGGCGGCTGCTGAAGTGCCTGGGACAGAATCACAATCTGATGATACACCTGGAGCCACCAGAGTGGTTCAGGGTCAGCGGAATAGAGAACTGTGGATTTTTATATAGGAGGGAGAAGGGCCTTGAATGGTTAAATGTGCTGGATTCTGGCTTCTCAGTTGGGAAGAGGCTTCCACCAGACTCCACTGTGAGGTGTTCTTGCTCCTTCCCACGTGCATACATTACTCCTGTCTTTCTATCTGACCTCAGATTCAGCAGATATTCAGGGTCATTTTGTATCATCCTTCTGCTAACTCCCAGAGCCTGTAAGGAAATACAGCACAGTATTATCTTTCTATTTGAGGAGAGCAGTAAGCAAGTACATAAAGCCCAAATTTTGATGTGGTAGACGTATCGAAGGCATCCGCTGGGAACACGATTATTAGTGAGACTTGTGCCTGTCCTGGCTTCATAAAGGAGGGAACCTTCGAATGATTAGTAGCCACTTGCCGAGGTGCTTTAAATGTGGATCTTCAGTGACTCAGATGGATCAGCACGAATAGGACCACAGACGCCTGAGACAGTCAGATGTGCTAGCAATAGTGTATGATCGGGATGGGGCTTACTAGCAAGACGTGATGAGAAAACTCACCTAGGCCAAGGGCATGGTGCTGAAGGGCATGTGGAACAGTCAGCAGAACAGATTTCACTCTCTGATCGATAGAGAGCTACTCTTAGAATCAAACTCGATCAGCTTTGGAGCTATAGCAAAGGCTTATGCAGAGGTTGTTGAGAGGGTGAATTTGGGAACTATAAAACAGCTAAACTGTGTCAGTTAGAAGCCTGGTGAGAGGACCCATAGATGAGGAAGAAGTGTGCATGGAGGTGGGGAAGTATAGCCAAGAGATGGCAACAAAGCCACAGACCTAGAGAAGTGATGGACACAAAAGGACTCTAAAATGAACATAATTGGAGTGAGTCCTGGCACCAAGAGTGGTATTGCTATTCATGGTAAAGCAGAGAAAACCTAGATGTTGATTGCCCTCTTTAAGCTTGAAATCTGAGGCCTGTCTACATGAAGAACTAATGGAGGCATTTAGAGAAAGAGATTCAGCCCATTGGAGTTCTAGAATATAGTTATGGTTTATGTTGTAATTAAATTATTATGACTCTCCTTTATCAAAAACTTTTCCCTATGGCAAGCCTTACTGTTATATGTTATGCATTATCTATTATGTGTTATGAGATTGTTTTTATATGTCTGTAAACACTCAGGGACTCAGGGACACACACACACAAACACACATGTGCCCCTATTTGAATACTTGAAACTCTTGGCACCACCGGTGAAGATTTGGAGTAGGGTGTGGAATTTCATTTCTAGAAGAGAGCTGACTGCAGGTTCCCATCTATCTGCCTCTGTTCAGAACCCAAGAGGCTGAGAAAGAAGGCTGAGATTAGTGGCCCAGCTCCCCACACTGCTCTCAGCTGTGCTGTGTCCCAATTTAGCAGAGTAATAGTACCTGGTTTTCCCCAAGGCCTGTGACCTATGCAGTCTGATGGCCACCCTAGTAGTGTGAGGCATGAGTTCCCTATTGTGGAGTGGTTTGTAAATCCAGTCAGAGTGGTTGGTTACTCCTACACTTGTGCCACTATTAGACCAGTGTATCATGCAGACAGGTCACCATTGTAAGGTTTATGGTTTTTAGCTATATTGATGATTGCCTTTCTCCTGTGATAGCACGCAGAGTTCTCGCAAGTCCTATGAACTCTAGTCCATAGGGCTGAAGTCTCTAGTTAGGCACCGGTTCACCTTCTCTGTGTCTGGTGAGATATGTAAGTCTTGTCTTCAACAGTGGGCCTTATTGTCAGTTTACAAATAACGTGTTTCTTTTCTCAAGCTGATTGTTCCAGCCTTTCTATACCTGTGAATTTAAATCTTTGATTCTCGAAAACTTACTCTGTAACTGCCTAATACTTCCCTAAATTTTCTTTAGCATCTGATTGTGTTTGTATTTTGTTGTTGTTGTACACTCCTGTATCCTTGCAGTTCATAATGCCAGGTGAATAGTGAGTCTCTAGTGTGCAGTTGTGGAATGAATCAATGATTATTGTAAGATGTGTTAATGTGGTATGTAATGTCCTTATTTTCAACATGAAAATGAACAAAATTTATCAGCATTTAAGATCTCTAAGTGTTCTCAGAGCAGAATGCCAGACCACCCATATGGATGGACCAGTTGCAATAGCATCCACCAAGAATGGATATGAGCATCAAACAGAATCTTAAGTGTCATGTGCTGCAGGTTAATCATGGAATTACCAAGGATCTTGTAACCTAGAGTGCTTTTAAAGTAAAACAATGAAGCATTATTCCAGTATTTTTTATGCTGTGTTATTGGGGTACCATAACAGCAAAAAAGCTTATCTATGAATAAACAGAAAACTATAAATTGTTCAGAACAGACTATGGCTTTGTTTTCTCTATTCATATTGTCATAAGAAAGAACTTTAAAAATGAAATGTAATAAAATGCAAACTGCATGCACTTAATGAAAAGTGCTTATTAGCAGTTTGGTATTTTAAATATTTCAATTATAGCTACACTATTTACTGTTTTTACAGTGGCAACTGCCCTTCTAGATTTCATCAGTTACTCAGTTGTAACTACAGATGACATAATAGCAATTAGGACAGCTATTTAGAGAGAAAATTGTTCTTGTATAAGGAAATTACATTTAAGTGATATCAAAGGAAAGTTCTTCAGGTAATTGGAAACTTGCCCCTGGAATGGTACCCTTCTGCATGTTCATTTTTAGAAAATGAATGTGTTTCTTTATTTATATATTCATGCACCTATAGCAGTTATTGGGAACTTGAGAAGGTGTTTCTTGAGATAAGGAGAGCAGATTAAGGGTCGTATTGTTCCATCTGGTAGCATTTAGAGACAAGCCCTCCCCAGCACAGGAGCAGGACTGAAATACCACGTAGGGCAGAGTCATGCATCCTGTGATAGTTCTTCCTTCCGCTCACGAGGACTCGTCTGTAAGAAGAGCAGACAAGGGGAGATTGATGGCTCGGCTAATTCTATCCCTAATCTCCAAGTCTGCTCACAGTGTTACTCACGCTGTTGTGGTGCTTTCTGCTGTTGTCATGGACACTCATCCATTGAAAGCACACAGATGCTTGCCGATGATCCATCCTTGCATGCTGCCTGCTGGGACTTGAGTCTGATCTCACTCTTTGATTAAAGTACAAAGTATTCAGGAGAAACCCATTCTCCTTGACTCATAGAAAGCTTGATGTGTGATTCCAGTAAGAAACTAAATGACTAATATGTTTATGTAGCCTGAGTGCCTACGGATGCTTTATTTTAAATCAACCAGCTTTTTACTTTGGAAAATCACTTTTATACACTTGTTAATTAGGGGAGATTGTTTAAAGATTATAGCAACAAAATCTCATTATTTTATAAACTTGTAATCCAATGCAATTCTAAGGAAAATATTGGTTGTATATAGTATATGTGTATGCATGTGTAGAATATATACGCGTGTGCAGGTGTTCATGTGTGCCCATACATTTGAAGGCCATGGCTTTAATTAAAAGTCTTTCTTAATTGTTTTCCACCTTATCTTTTGAGACAAGGTCTCTTACTGAACTTAGTTCACCAGTTGGCTAGACTGGCTGGCTAGAAAGCTACCGTGATCCACCTGTCTCTACCTGCTCTCCCCACAGTATATAGGTTTCCAGATGTTCATGGCCACACCTTGCTTTTACATTGTGCCAAGATCTGAATCTAGGTCCTAATGCTTGTATGGCAAGCGTTTTCCCCCTTAGACACCTCTCCACTCCCAGGAAAAATACTTTGATTACTAGGTAATGGCTCATGTCACATTTCGCTCCCAGTAACTAAACTGCAACATAGACTTTGAAGCTCACCCAGTATTATGCAAACATTAGTCCTACTGCTGTGTCACCTTGAGCCAGACAGTCATCGTCTACCTTAGTTGTAGTTCTAGGCTTTTATTGAAGAGTACACATTGTATAATCACTGAGCTAGAGACCAGTGATCTTTCTTATGAGAATCATGAACTCAAATCCTTGAAGGTACATGGAGACTCTCTAGAAGGCGAATCCTGGCACTCACCATCTTCATATTCTTTATTATGTAGTACAGGCACTAAACAGGTACTTACTCGGGGACTGTGCTTTGCAGAATTCTACATCAAAGTTTGGTTGGTTCAACTTCTACTTTATGTTATTTTCTCCGCTCTTTGTATATGATACTTTTCAGGCTGTTTCCACTTTTACTACTGAAGGTGGCTTTCTCAATATTTCCATTAACAGAAGTTAGTACGGGGTTTTGTGTTGAATGCATATCATAAGAACATGACTTTTTTCAGCACACTGACTCGAGGAAAAGTAATGCTGTCTTTTCATAGTGGAGTGTGCTCTGTTTGGAAGTGAGTTAATTATTTTTCTGGTGCTGTGGGCCTGGCTCCAGGGAGTTTCAGTTTTGGCATATTGCCATGGCAAGGATCCTAATTCTCCCTCTGCGTAAGCGAAGACAATTTTTAACTGTTAAAATGCTATGTAGCTTCAGATACAGGTACTGTTTTTCTCCCTCTCTTGACTAGAGGAAAGGTGGGGCAGCTTTCTTTACTACAGAGTAGGATCTAAAGTAGTGAAAGTGCTAAGGATCAGTCAGTGAATCCTTAACCTCAGGCCCTTTGGGCAGTTACTCTGTCCGTTTATTTAGATATTGGGTTCTAGATAAAAAAAAATCATTTGTTTTTCACTAACATCATGATAAGATAATATCATAATAACAACTGCTTGGAATGATATTTGTATTCAATTAGCCAGGAAGACTTTGGCCTCTGGTGTGGGTGTTGCTGGTCAGTTGTTGCTAGTTTATCAGTTCTCTTTCTTTTGTCAGTATGTGGTTTAGAATACCCTGACCATTGGCCATTCAGTGTCCTCCTTGTTATGAGCTGTGACTGCCAAATGGACCTCATTTGCCATTTGTATTTACAGCCCCTGCTTAAAGACAGGACGTGTTGCATAGCCAGGCAGAGCTCTCTTGTGGAATTACTTACTGTACCAATTTGCTTCACTTGAACAAAATTTCTGATAGAATCTACTTGAAGGAGGAAGGATTTCTCTTAATTGGCAGCTTTAGAGAGTTCAGTCGTGGTCACTTGACTCAGAGTTTCTGCGTCTGACGTGACACAGAGTGGGAACATGTGGCAGAAACCGTCTGCATGTCACAACGAGCAGACTGCAGGGAGTGCCATAGCAGGACTTTTCCTCTGGTGACATACTCTATCCAGATAGATCCCTCAAAGTTACAGAGTCTCGTAACTATTGTCACTAGCTGGCAACCAACGTTTTAATATGGGAGTCTTTGAGATGGACAAGGGATAGAGCACACTTGATGCCCAAATCATCATACCCGACAATACATAAAACTGGAAAATCATTCTTCTTACAAGTTAGTGATGAGATCAAGTGGACAACAAAACACATGATGCATATCATGAGATCCTGTTTCGGGGGGAGGGCAGAAAATGGGTGATTATAACAAGCCAGTAGGTAATTGTGAGAGAAAACAGAAACGATCATAAATTCATTTGGTGCCTCATGGTGGTGGTTTACTGTTTGGCAGTTGTAGGACCTGGAGAAATTACTCCCTCTCCCCATTAATTAATGAATTCCTTGGTAAAGTAGAACTAAGAGTTGTTGCCTGTTCTGGCTGGACCTGGCTGGAATTGGAGGAATCAGAAAGGGTCATGTGAAATAGCTGCTCTATCCATCCAGGCCCCTGCAGACCGCCACCAAGAATGCAGCTGAGCCAAGAAGGCATGTGCCACAGCACTCTGACCCCAGGCATCCCACATCCCGTGCATCACACAGTCCGGCTCTACCTCATGTGGACTGGCACAAGATTCAAAGAAATGCAGCTCTGAGATGATATAAAACTGACACTGGATAGTTGTGGAAAGCAAAGAAATGAAGAGCCCATGCCAGCCTGTGTGTGGGATCCTGTCTGGTAGAATAAAGAACATGGAGCCAGAATCTAAGTCGTTCATGTAGAGGCTTCCATCCCGGGTTCAACTCCAGAGATGGTGTGGATTGCACAGTTATTATTACTTCTGAGGTGCTTAAGCGCTCACAAGAAACGGCCAAGCTTTCATGGGAGTTATGAAGGTTGAAACGTATTTTACATTCCGTGCTCAAGTGTTGATTGCATTAAGTTATACCAACAGCAATACTCACAAAGAAAAAGATAGTATAATGTTAGAATATAATAAAGAGAAACTAAGTATTCAAGAGGAAAAATAAATTCAGTAAAGGTGGAAGTCAATATGAAGGTTGGCATTGAGACATTTTTAATATATTTTGAAGAGAAACCTGTAGTTGAGGTGGTTATTGGTTGTTTTCTGGCAATAAGACAAGTAACCAGGTAATCTCTGCAGGAAAATGTTAGACCACACAAGACTTTTTCCGTGAGAAATTCACCTCATTTCTTGGACATCCACTATACAAATAATATCTGTCTGTCTCTCTATTTGTATTGCTCTAAGCTCCTGCCTGGCAAGGCCTAGTTGATAAATTATGAGTGCTCTGTACCTAGCCTAACATCAAGCTCAAAGAATATATATTTCATATATATTTTAATTAAATCAACTCTTCTGAAAAGCATTTCCTCATGAAACAGCCCCATGCTTCAAATTCTACCTAATTGCAGTCTCCTTCCACCAATAATCCAGAATCCTTTTACATTCTTCACTTCCCTTCCATCTGCCCAGCTCGTCAGTTATCCAATTACTTACTAATTCCCACAGATTCTTCCTGGACCAGCCCTTTGTATAGATTTCCTCTTTAGGGATTCTTGTTCCCATCATTCTGGCTCCGATCCTTCATTCATCTTCAAACAGTAACCTTTTTAGTGCTCGGCGAGTCTTGGGTTTTCATTCATAAGTCCAGCCTGCATGTTTAAGCTCTCATTT
Source organism: Ondatra zibethicus (assembly GCA_004026605.1). Lineage (NCBI taxonomy): Eukaryota > Metazoa > Chordata > Mammalia > Rodentia > Cricetidae > Ondatra > Ondatra zibethicus. Next base: position 54,602 of record PVIU01010560.1, on the reverse strand, counting down.
GTCCTAAAACACTACTTCCATTTGCACTGAGTGCCTACCTCCCATATTTTTGTAAACTCCCCAATTTGGGCATGTATCTTACACTATTTGGCTATGTGAATCCTTTACCACAATCAATGCTGGCTTTGCGTTTTCTTGGACACACCATTGGTGCTTTTCTTATGCTCTATTAATGACATTTAAAGGAACTGCCTTTCTTCAGAATCACACCGTAAGTTTCAGCATTGCCTCAACATATTTCTCAAAGCTCTCACACTGTTTCCCACAGTATTATCACATTATACAAAGCAATTCAGTTATGGTATGAACTAGAAATCAGACTGTTGGAGAGGATGAAGTGATGAAAAACAAGAAATCCAATAAAATGTTTTACCTTTAGGGCTGGCAGCTAAATAAAACCTCAGAGTTTCACTTTGTTTAACATCTGTAATTGCTTAGGGAAAAAAAAAAGCACTCTTTACAAACTTCGTGGCTAAGAGTACTTGCTGCTCTTCCAGAGGACTGGAGTTTGGTTCTCAGCACCTACTAAGGCATCCCACAACTGTCTGTTAACTTCAGTTTCCAGGGATCCATTGTCCACCATTGGCTATTGCATGTGCCAGAGCGTTCTCTCTCTCTCTCTCTCTCTCTCTCAATCTTGCACCTGTCAGTGCAGTCATATTTTTGGCATAGTTTGCATCTTTCCTTTAATATTTGGTGTGCATCATTAGGCATGAACTTCTGTGCTTTAGTACATGAACCTCAGATCCACTCTTCTGACGTTACCCTTGAACTCATACCTGAATGAATTCATACCAGAATAAAACTTAGGGCTCTACTGCACCACAGTTATTTCCTAAGTACTTCCAGTACTGAATAAACAAAGCACATTTTCTGTATTTTTATTGACTATCGCATAACTACAGATACTTTTGCAAAGATTGCTAAATGACAAGTGACTGTACCTTGTGAAGAAAAGTAGAAAGAATGCACACCTAAGACAAACAGAAGGCAGAGATTTGTCCTGATGTAAATGTTCTTTCTTCCCCTAAAAGCTCATTCTTTGGGTTGTGCTTTGTTTTGCAAATAGACAAAAGGACCAGCTGGGCTCACTAAGGTTTTGTATTGTGCCCAAGGTTGGGGCAAGACTTTGAAAGGGATCAGTGAGTCAGATGTAATAAGGGCTGTTTGAGCCACCAGATCTCTGATTTGCTGATGATCAGCATTCCAATTAGAAAGAGCTGTGCAGGCATTTCCGTCCACTCCGAAGAACTTTATCCCTGCTTTCATTGTGACATACCTATTGTGACTTTGCTTTCCGGCCAGGAGGAGGTATGAGAAATGGAAATTCCATGGCATGATTCCGTTAAGGAGCAGAGTAGATTCTCAGAGGGACATTAAAGAACCAGGCAGAGTTGTGCTTTCCTTTCAAGTAATTTTTCTAAATACCTGGCTCATTCCCTTTAATGATTTGGGGAACTTGGAAAACAACGTAGCATAAAATGCAAAGGCTTATGCCCAAAGTACGCTTTATATTTTAAACATGAAATCCAGCGGGCCAAGCAGTTCCTGCTGCTCCAGAATCAAACTGAAAGATAACCACACAAACAGTAAAGAAGCCTCTGGAAATTTCTTCTCTGAAGGCAGTGGCTGGGGTGGGAGGTGGCTTAGGAAAGGAATGCTAAAGAAGGGATTTTCTCTTTAGAATTCTCCAAAGCTGTGGCTTCTGACTATGTCACCCATTTTATCCATATCTAGCGGGTAATACTTTGTGGCAAGCTAATTATACTTGCTGCTTTCTCTCTGGGAGACATTTTCCTGCAAACTGCAGTCCTACTAACATTTCAGAAACTGGATATTGTGGAAAATTTCAAACTTTGGGGGTGATACTTTTATGTTGCAAAATGTCATCTTTAGCTTTTTAATTTCTTGGACTAATATCCTCTAATTGCCATGAAGTAGATCTTGTCTCTGATTTGCGTAATTTACTGGAGAAATTCACATGGAAGACCAAGATGGTTAAATGGATGTCACATTTGTGTTACTGCGTCAGATATGAAAACAGGAAAGATGCCTGCTGCCATGCACATGGGAAAAGAAAATTTATCAAAAGGAGAGGCAGCCTCCTGTCTCTCCAAATTCTAATTCAGAGGTCTTCACTTTTCTAAATCTGATTTATTCTGAATGGATGAAACTATATTTACCTGCCCTGGAAATGTGCTTAAGCATAAGGAAGTGCTATATTCTTCCATGCCTCTTAAAATTTCTACTTGAAGTTTAGCCATACTTTCTAAGTCAGACATAAAATCCCTAGAGTGTGAGTGAGTGATCTTTAAATGAGAGGCCTATGACAGCATAAAGTAGCTTTGAAACTCCAGAAATGAAGGCCAACCTCATTACTTTTGTAACAGTTTGCCAAAAATTAAGGGGCTTGAAACTGCCCAGAAAAACAATGAGATATTCAGCAAAGTTGCTTGGTGTAGAGTCGAAACTATAAACCAGGGAAGAATTATTAAAAGGTAATGTGTATATATAAAAGAGACAATTGAAGCAAATGACTGTGAGCCTGAAGAAAAAAATGCTACTTATTAAAAACCATAATTTGCAGTAGAACATAATTAAAAACCATAATTTGTAGCTAGATGAATACATGATTGATTGGTAGGTAAGTGGTTAGGTGGGTAATATTCAGATAGATAGATAGATAGAGTCATTATGATAAGAAAAACTTAACATAGAAAGAAAAGTTCCAGCATAGCAAATAGTGGGTTCATATACTATTAGAATCTGATTTTTTTCTCCCTCCCTTCCTCCTTCTCTCCCTCCCTTCCTTAGACTTTCTGAGACAAGCTTCCCCCATGTAACCCAAGCTATTTTCAAACTCCCAGCACTTCTTTGCTTTGCCCTCTGAGCATAAGCCAGGTCATGGAGCTAATTAGAATCTCATGAGACAAAATACTGTGTACCAATGACATTGCAACCTACTCAGCCGTGGCTCAGACCTAGCATACCGTCTAAATGGTGTTTTCCTAGTGCCATCAAAAACTTCCATGCTCTTTAGTTTATCATGTCTGAACAGCGTGTATCCATCATGTGAACATTCCAGACACTTTGAGTTGTGTCCCTGAGTGTCTCCAAACATGGTTTTGTCTCCCACCTCCTTTCTATTCTTTACCAAGCAGATCTGAAATACCTTTCTAGAGAAGTGTATTATAAAATGTTTGAATTTCTCCTTTTCCTTTTAACACCCCTGCTTTTAAAAGACATGAGACACAGAATTTGGTCCATGAAGTAGGTGTGGCATTATTTGATCATCAAGGATGTAAACTCAGTGTGACACTTCGGTGCTGAGATGACTGAAATGTGTTTCACTCACAGAAGGTGACTGATCTATTCTGTTATAGGAGCATTTGAGAACTTGAATTTCTTTTGCTTCTGTGATGACATATGAATTTTAAGAAAAGAAAATCACCTACATTATAGATTACAATCATTAGCATGTGCATAATTGCAAGCAAGACTGAAAATTGAATAACTGCCATTTTTATCTCGTAGCTGTTGTAACCCTTTTTTTCTATAATTTCCTGGAATGTTATATTTGGATTTAACGTTAGGAATTTATTGTCATTTTAAATCAAGAAACATAGAATTAAAATAATTTTACTCCATGTTTTGTTAAATGCTTGTGTGTGAGTGTGTATGTGTGAGGTGGTGTGTTCCTAGGGCTTGTACACATTCTATTTTGGGCATTTATGTGGAGACAAGAGGTCACCCTCAAGTACCATTTGCCTTGTGTTTTGATACAGCTTCTCTCATTGATACCTGGGGCTCACCAAAAAGACTGTGCTGGCTAGCCCAGGAGTTCCTGGAAATCCTTCTGCATTCCCCTTCCCCAAGCACTGACATTACGGGTATTAGACACTGTGTCCAGCTTGTTAAACATGGGTGCCGTGATCAAAGCCAGGTCCTCATGCTTGCATAGCAAGCATGCTACTGAATGAGCTCTCTCTTCAGCCTTGTTGCTTTGTGTCCCAGAGAAGTCACTGTATATTTCATGAGGTCTGATCAACTGCAATAAAGCAAGCAGAAGTTGAGCTCAAATTTCAGTGGAGCTATTGGCTTTGAAACTTGTTAAACCCATAGGCTTCCAGACAGTAGGTATATAGATGAGGTATATAGATGTTTAGTGCTGTGCATGGCGGTAGCAGAATCATCATCTCCTGAGACTCCCTCAGTGGATGTACATGCCAAACATGAATATCCAAAGGGAAGACTTACTTTCTCTTTATTATTGTCATCCTTATTATCATTGTTCGTGTGTGTGTGTGTGTGTGTGTGTGTGTTTCTGTGTGGAGGTCAGAGGACAACTTTTAGGAGTTAGTTCTCTCCTACTGTGTGGCCCTAGGAATCAAGCTCAGGTCCTCTGGCTTGGGGGCAAACCCCTTACCTACTGAAGATCTTGCAGGCTGAACTCACTTTCTTAAAGCATATTGCTTTTTAAATTTTTTCCACCCAACAGGAATAAAATGGCAAAAATTTCATTGCTAATGCAAATTGTTCCTTTTGTGTCTTCCTTGGTCCTAGGATTTGAATCCAGGGCCTCCTGGAGATACGTAAGCACTGCTAAGTTATGACCCCAATCTCTTTGTACCTTTTGAGACATTGCCTCACTAAGTTGCCAAGGCTGACCTTGAACTCATTCTGTCTCCCAGGGAGATCTTGAGCTTGCAATCCTTGTGCCTCAGTCTCTCAAGCAGTTGAGACTACAGGCCTGCACCATCAGCCTAGATACAACTTCTAACTTATAAAAAGTGTCCTACTTAAGGGTGTGGTTTAATTGAGAATAAAATGATAATGACTTATTGAAGATTACTTGTAAAATACATGAGATTAGAGTTGGCCTTTATTCAAGCAGGGCTTTTTAAAAGTATCTTTTAGCATTGATTAATAATTCATCTCATTAGATAGTGAAGTTACTTTTGTACTGTAATCCAAATTAAAGTGCATATTTAGTGTCCCTGTTGGCTGGACTATAATTTATACAAGGCGTGATTGTTATATAATGAATCTTATTTTTCTCTGTGACTCATGAAATCAATCTCGTGTCTTTATAATCACATCTTGCATATTATATTGTGTATTTTTGAATAATTCCTGGGTTTAAAAGATACCACTAATGATGTTCCACGTATTAATAGTTCAGACCCTTAGGACATGGGGGAGGCCCAATGCTAAGCCATTTGGACAAAGTACAGTAGCATTTGAGCATTATCTCTCAATCCTCCTGTCAGGTGAGTGTGTTGCACGCTTACATGAACATGTACACACACACACACACACACACACACACACACATCCATAACCAGTGCCATAGTTTTCAACTTTGTTGACATTTTTCCTTTTAGTCTAATGGATTTCAGTCTACCTGGAGGTTGCTTTTCTCAGTAAGACACTTTATTCCATAAAAACCCCATCCCCATAAAGATAATGTATCTTTAAAACACCATTCTAAACAAATTTCCCCAAGGGAGAAAAATACTTTCCTGGTTCCCATCCTTCACAAAAGCACCAAATGAAGAACACGGGTGAGGGTCCAGCACGGTCCTTTCTAGCAAGCTATTATGGGTGGACTGGCTCTGCCTCCTTTCGGTGCCTTTCTTGCTCAAGTGGTCCCCTAGCTTGTCCCCTTCTGGTAGCACATCCAAAGCCACCAGATAGATCATTCCATCTTCAGTGATCTCTCTCTTTAAATATTTTGCAAACACTTTTGTTAAACTTTACTTAGTTATTAAATAGCTTCCAGCCTTAAATTGAAAGTCCTGATGACTGGAGACCTTGGCAGATAAATATTTATTTGGTTGTTTTTTTTACCTTGTTTACCTTGGTACCTAGATGCAATAGGTGTTTCCCAGGAATCCCCCAAAACCTTGAACACATGCTGCTTTCAATATCGTTTGTCCCATGCTTGCCTATGTGAAATGGTAAGAACATCATGTGAATAACCAAGTACACACATACCTGAAAGAATGAGAAGGCTGTAGGTCATGTCCACAGAGAACACTGTATTACAGAAATTCTAATGTCCAACTCCTGCCACAGAAGTAGTACTAATGGGACTGATAGTCGATGATTTTATTTGTTAAATGCTTCACTTTTGCACAAAGATAGATAAGTGAAGTTGCATAAACAAAAATGAGTCAGTGTACTATATTCATAACCACTATTTAATCTGGGACCGTAAGGGCATTATATAATTTTGCCCTCTGTCTCATATTGTGTCTCATACATGTTCCAAGAAGGCAGGGTGATAAATGACAGATGAAACAATGGCTCACCTGTGCTTATCTAAAACAGCTTGTCACTCGCGTCAACGAACACCAACCGAGCACTAGACCATTGATGCTGGCTTTGTAAGGGCTCAGAGAGGAGCTACTTTAGTGTGCTTGCAAACCAGTGTGGCCTGAGGAGGCGTGTGTGTCAATCAGAGCCTGAGTCATCTGCAGCGTCATGGCTAATGCTGCAGTACCCACTCCTCTCTGCTTAAGCCAGCTCATAAGTCTGTGTTTTTCCTTGGGTTGTACTAAAATCTCAACTTTAATCATCTATTAAATAGCCGGTCACTAAAGAAAAAAGTGAAGTAGATGGAGGCAGAGGAAAGATAATTTTAACCATTTTGCTATGGAAGATGAAAATGAACCAAGGACCCTTCTTCCAGCTTTACACAGCTGCTGATACCCCTTCCTTGGCTTCCCCAGTCTCTTAACCTTCTGCTCTTTCTGCCACAAGCTTATTATTATGCATATTTCAAATATGCACAAAATACCCAAGGTGGGAACCAGCTTGACTTAGAAACAAATCCTTGAACTTTTTCTGACCGACGAGAGACCTATTGAGCTAGAAGAACTAGAGACCGAGAAGAAGGCAGGATGAGGTGACAGGGCCATAAGGCTTTGCTAAGGCGTTTGCTCTAGGTAAAGTGGGAACCGTGTGAACACAAGCTACCTTACACGGTTAAAAGGCAGTACAGGTGTTTTGATGAGTGAAATGGGCTTGGACTGTGGCTTATCCCAGATAACAAAAGATAGTAAGATGGTAGCTGGGAGGTGATAAGAAGTGGCCGTGCGGGCAGATCTCTGTAAGTTTGAGGCCAGCCTGGTCTACAGAGGGAGTGCCAGGACAGGCTCCAAAGCTACACAGAGAACAAAAAACAAACAACAAAAAGAGAAGTAGCCATAAAGGAAATCTGTTTTGAAAGTGGAACTGGCGTGACTTGGAAAGAGAACTAACACATTCACTATGAGACAGGAGTTAACTTCAACTCAGAATGCGGCCCGCACATTTTGGTGAGAGGGTGGGTGGGGTTCAGCCTATAGTTGTTGTGTGCTTTTGTTCAATTTCAGTTGCCTGTTACACACCTTAGAGGAGATTCCAAGGAGTCTGTTAGATGTATAGTAGGCCAGATCTCAATGGAGAGGCCAAAGTCTGGTCATAAATGTTCTAGATTCATCTTGTTACTTCAAACAGTGGGTTTTGAAACAGTGGCTTTTCAACTCCCAGAGCTGATTAAAATCACCTAGGCCAAGGATGTGTGGAAGCAAGGTCTTTGGCTAAATTCCAAGGCTCGGAAGAAGATGGACAAATGCCAGAAGGCTCTCTGGAGTCAGGCTTACCTGGAGAGCTTTAGAAGCTGTGCTGATTTGTGGGCTGCCCTCTGGTATGGGGTGTCTTGTGATGGGTGATTTGGGGCTCATGGTGCTGAGAATTTTGGTCTCGTCACTCATTCTGTCATTCCATGAAGCCAAGCTCAGTAAAAGTTCCATTTGTATTCAGATTTCATGCTAGCTTCTCAACCCTGCCTCTACCTCTACCCCTTGCCTCACATGTCCCTTTACTATGCCTGTTGAGACTGAATTTTCATTGGCCTTGCTGACTTTCTATCCAGGTGACAATTCATACTGGTCCATTATTTCTGATGCGTGTGTGTGTGTGTATTCACATATTCAGTCTGACTAAGCACTGCAGCTGCCTCCTCTGCTTACCCCTCTTCTCCATTTCTTCTTCTTTTTTTTTTTTTTTTGTTTGTTTGTTTTTTGTTTTGGTTTTCCGAGACAGGGTTTCTCTGTAGCTTTGGAGCCTGTCCTGGAACTAGCTCTTGTAGACCAGGCTGGTCTCGATTTCACAGAGATCCGCCTGCCTCTGCCTCCCGAGTGCTGGGATTAAAGGCGTGCGCCACCACCGCCCAGCCTTTTGTTGTTTTTTTTTTTTTAACTACCTTGTGCTCTATTGTTTTTCATTGTGTTTTTGGACTCACTTTTTCGCATCTATGGCTCCCTTTATTACATGTTTCTAGAAATTAATAATCCAGTGCTGGCTTGAAAACAAAGATTTGGAGTAATAAAGGTGGCTTAGCAGGTAAAAGCAGCTAATCCATGCAGAGTGGGAGATGTTGCATTAGAAGCAGATTACCTGTGTGTGGGTTGCTTGCCTTGACATCATCTTAGGTAAAGCAATAAAACTCCCAGAATGCATGCTTGTGTGTTTAAGTGGGGTTATTAATGTGGAAAATCCATATCACTGTAGTACCTAAAGGTGCTTGAATGCTTGACTCATACACCTAAAAGCCAGGCTCAGTGGCACAGCAGTGTGTGGGGTAGAGGGGTCTACTCTAGAAGCAGACTACCCTAAGACAACATGATTCAATACAGGGCTCAGAGGGGGAGGACTGGAGATGGCCATGATGCTAAAGGGTGTGACACATAATCCCACTCACAATGATGGAATTAATGAGAATGGTGCAGTCATTACTCCAAGAGAAAATGTCACCCCAGCAATGAAGAGAGGACATGTCAGCACCAATAGAAGCACCAGACTTTTGAAGTAACAGCTTTTTAAATTGCTGAGTTGGTGTGTTTGAAGATGTATGTGTCTATTTTGCGTAGCAAAAAAGTAGGAGACATACTGATTCTTTCGTGTCCTCTCTCTCTCTCTCTTGCTCTTTCCTAGCAATGACATAAATGCTGTTATAGGATACCATATTAAAAATTTAATAAACATCTTATAATTTCTAAATATAATTGATTGACATTAAAAAGGACACAACTCAACTTAAGCATTTGTACATGTATATAAAAATAACTCGGTTTTAAATAAGCTTTTATGATGATGATAGTAATATTTAAACATTTATGCCAGTTCTTATTATGTACTATAGATGACAAGCCCTTATTTTCCTTGTGTCTATGTTAAACTGGAATGATTTAAGCTAGCTATGAGCAATATTGTCCCATTAGGTGCTGGAACAATGCATTCTGGTATCACAGAGACTTCCTAGAACTTAGGCAATAATTCTATAGAAAGATAGAATGAGGAAAACACAGACAGTCATAAAAATGTACCACGAGGCTGTATGTTTCAGGTTATTTGATATTTCTTTGCTAACAATTATTATTAATGCATTAAAAATTTATATTCAGGTTTTTATGTTTCATTTAAGCTTGTACATTTCTTTTACTACTTGTTCTGTTAGTGGTTTAGATTTATGTAATTGCCTTCAGTAACCTCATTGCCTTGAAGAAGTAAAGAGATTTCTGAATTTGTTGTGGAATTCATTTATGAAGTGAGATATATATTATATATGTTTATATATATATAATTTTGATAATGTTCAGAAAGCAAAGGCAACTTTAAGTGCAATGACTCTGGTATTACTTTGTTAAGTGTTTACAATTGCTTTTCTATGAATAGTCCAACTTACCAAGGTCCTTCTAGCACCTATTGAGTCTCTATGACTTTTTGGTAGATTAGCAGTAGATATTGGGAATTTGGCTTTTAAAATGAGTTTTATATACTGACAGATTTTCAAGTGTTCTACTGAAGAATTGACCATTCTTCATACATGCGCATACTTTCTTCCTCCTACAGATAGTAAAGGAATAAACATTTGTTTCCTAACTTCACTGTCTGAGATTTAATGATATTTTTTAGTGGTTTTTGGTGTTGGTTGATAGGATGTTCTTTTTAAAGTTTCCTAATGAGCAGTTCGTTCTTTGTGTCTCTTCATTTCATCCAAGTTTCATGGAAAACTTAACAGTGTCTGTTCCTTGCTGTACCTGTGAGTCCTGCACTCTGGGGACACATTTACTCTTAACTGTTTCTGCTCCACATGTTGAGACCACATTGTTGAAACTGATTGAGATTTAGGTTTAGTCTGTGTGCTATCTTCATGTGCTGCACTGGGCATTTTTTTCCTTTCACTTTTGATAAAGATCAATTTTTAAAAACTAAATTGTTTGTCAGCCTCAGGATTCTGAAAGATGGAATTAGCTGAAGTGCATCAAGTTTCGGAGGCGAAGATCCATGGTCTTTCCATGTGACTTAATTAGAAGAAGCGATATTTTAATGCGCTTTCTTAGTGGGCATGTTGAGGAGGAGTGAGGAGGAAGGACGGGACAGAAGAGGCTGGAGGAACCTAGGGCATGTTGAGGAGGGAGGGGAGAGACTGGAGAAACCTAGCTGAGCACTGAAAAGTGTCCATACTTGTAGCTCGATTTGTCACAAAAGGATTTCACGCAGTTTGGCGGCACGAGGAAAGCACACCAGTGAAGCCAAGAGTTATGTTTAGCGTAACTTGAGTCACTAAGATGCATAGAAGGGAGAGAGCAGGAGTCCTGCTGCCTTTATAATTGTTTGACATGTGGCAGTGCATGCATAGTCCTATTAAACCACCAGAAGCCTAAATTTCATATTTTGATCTCAAAATTATTTCTGTAGCATCCATGCTGGAGTTTAGATTTTTCTTTTTTTAGTTTTCTTCCCCAGAATAACATGGGGGTGTTTCTCTTATTTTACACTTGTTGACTTATATATAGACATCATTTAATTTTACACAACTCACCTTAGCTGAAAAAAGAAAAATAAAGCTTTTCCTAATAGATTTTGTAACATTTTAGGACACCAGAATAAAATTTTCTTTTGGTGGAGAAATATCAAGGTGCTTAGAAACTTTTAAATATTTTAATTTTTGAGTTCTGCCTGCCATAGGGTTGATCTGGTTTATTTCACTCTTGTCATATATTGGGCTAGCATGGTCTACAACAATATTCTTACAGATTTCCTGCACTCTGTTATCTAGTCAGCTCCCTCATCCCTGCACAGTTGATTGTGTGTGCCGCGATTCTCCCTCCCCTCTACCACCCTGCACCAGTTCAACCAGGAGATCTCATCTATTTCCTCTTCCCAGAGAGCTCTATGTGTGCCTCTTAAGGTCCTCCTTGTTACCTAGCTTCTCTGGGACTGTGGATTGTAGCCTGGGTATCCTTTTCTTTACATCTAACATCCAATTATGAATGAGTACATACCATGTTTGTCTTTCTGGGTTTGGGTTACCTCACTCAGGATGATTTTTTTTTTTTTCTGGTTCCATCCATTTGCCAGCAAGTTTCATATTATTGGCTTTTTGTTTATTTTTAACACTGATTAATACTCTACTGTGTAGATTTACCACATTTTCTTTATCCATTCTTTGGTTGAGGGGCATCTAGTTTGTTTCCAGGTTCTGACAATTACAAATAATGCTTCTATGAACATAGTTGAGCAAGTGTCCTTGTGGTATGATTAGACCAAGATTGGGTATATGACCAAGATTGGTATCTCTGGGTCTTGATGTAGATTGATTCCCAATTTTCTGAGAAACTGCCATACTGATTTCTAAAGTGGCTGTACAAGTTTGCATTCCCACCAGCAGTGGAGAAGTGTTCCCCTTAATGTGCATCCTCTCCAGGATAAGCTGTCATTAGCGTTTTTGATCTTAGCCATTCTGACAGGTGTAAGATGGTATCTCAGAGTCGTTTTGATTTGCTTTTCCCTAATAGGTAAGAATGTTGAAAATTTTTTTTAAGTGTATCTTGACCATTTGAGATTCTTCTGTCTCTTTATTTAAATCTGTACCCAATTTCTTAATTAGATGAGTTGGTATTTTGATGTCTAGTTTCTTAAGTTCTTCATATATTTTTGGATAACAGTTCTCTGTCAGATGTGGGGTTGGTGAAGATCTTTTCCCATTTTGTAGGCTGATGTTTTGTCTTATTGATAATGTTCTTTGTTTTACAGAATCTTTTCAGTTTAAGGAGGTCCCATTTATAATTGTCGATCTCAGTGTCTGTGCTCCTGGTGCTCTATTCAGGAAGTTGTCTCCTGTGCCAATGTGTTCAGAGCTACTTCCCACTTTCTCTTCTATCAGGTTCAGTGTAGCTGAGTTTATATTGATGTCTTTGACCAACTTGGACTTGAGTTTTGTGCAGGATTGTAGGTATGGATCTATTTGCGTTCTTCTACATGCTGCCATCCAGTTATGCCAGCTCCATTTGTTGAAGATGTTTTCTTTTTTCCATTATATATTTTTGCCTTATTTGTCAAAAATCAGGTGTTCATAGGTGTATGGATTTATGTTAGGGTCATCTTCAATTAGATTCCACTATTCCATGTGTCTGCTCCAATATCAAACTGTTTTTATTACCATAGCTCTATAGTAGAGCATGAAGTCAGGGATGGTGATTGGTGATACCTCCAGAAGTTTCTTTATTTTACAGGATTGTTTTAACTATCCTATGTTTTTTTTTTTCCTTATGAAGTTTGGTATTGTTCTTTTGAGGTCTGTGAAGAGTTACGTTGGGATTTTGATGGGGATCACATTGAATCTGTAGACTGCTTTTGGTAAAATTGCCATTTTTATTATGCTAATCCTACCAATCTATAAGTATGGAAGATCTTTACATTTTTTGATATCTTCAATTTCTTTCTTCAAAGACACAAAATTCTTGTATAAATGTTTCTCACTTGTTTGGTTAGAGTTACTCCAAGATAGTTTATATTTATAGCTATTTAAAGGGTGATGTTTCTCTGATTTCTTTATCATCTAGGTTATCACTTGTATATAGGAAGGCTACTGATTTTTTTTTTGAGTTAATCTTGAATTCAGTCAGATTACTGAAGCTATTCATCTGCTGTAAGAGTTCCTTGATAGAATTTTTGGGGTCATTTATTTATACTATCATATCATCTGCAAATAGCAAAAGTTTGACTTCTTCCTTTCTAGTTTGTATTCCCTTGTAATCCTTTTGTTCCCTTATTACTCTAACCAGAACCTTGAGTTCTAGTTATTGAATGGATGTTGAGAGAGTCAACAGCCTTGCCTTGTCCCCGATTTTAGTGGAATCACTTTGAATTTCTCTCCATTTTATTTTATGTTAGCAGTCAACTTGCTGTATATTGCCTTTGTTAAGACTAGGTACATTCCTTGTATCCCTGGTCTCTCCAAAACCTTTATCATGAAGGGGTGTTGGATTTTATCAATGACTTTTTCAGCATCTAATGAGATTATCATGTAATTTTTTTCTTTGAGTTTGCTTATATGGTAGATTACATTGACAAATTTTCATATGTTGAACCATCCCTGAATCTCTGGGATGAAGCCTCTTGATCATGGTAGATGATTTTTTTGAATGTGTTCTTGGATTCGGTGTGCCAGTTTTTTATTGAGTATTTTTGCATTAATGTTCATGAGGGAGATTGTTCTGTAATTCTCTTTCTTTGTTGCATCTTTGTTTGGTTTGGGTATCAGGGTAACTGTGGCCTCACAAAAAAATATTTGGCAATATTCCTTCTTTCTCTGTTGTGTGGAACAATTTGAGAAGTTTTTGGTATTGGCTCTTCTTTAAAATTCTGATAGAATTCTGCACTGAAACCATCTGACTGTGCATTTTTTTGTTTTTGGTGGGTTTTTTGGTGCTTTTCTTTCCTTCTTTTTTTTTTTTTTTTTTGGTTGAGAGACTTTTAATGCCTGTTTCCATTTTTTCAGGGGTCTATTTAAATTGTTTACCTGGCCTTGATTTAATTTTAGTATGTGATATACCTATCAAGAAAGTTGATCATTTCTTTTAGATTTTTCCAATTTTGTGGAATACAGGATTTTGAATTATGACCTAATGATTCTCTAGATTTACTCAGAGTCTGTTGTTATGCCCTCCCTTTTTTCTGATTTTGTTAATTTGAATATTCTCTCTCTACCTTTTGGTTAGTTTGGTTAAGGGTTCCTCTATATTGTTGATTTTCTCAAACAGCCAACTCTTTGTTTCATTGATTCTTTGTATTGTTCTCTTTGTTTCAATTTTATTGATTTCAGCCCTAAGTTTGATTATTTCCTGGTTTCTGCTCCTCCTGGGTGAATTTGCTTCTTTCTGTTTTAGAGCTTTCAGGTGAGCTGTTAAGCCGTTAGTGTGAGATTTCTCCAAATTCTTTGTGTGGGCACTTATTGCTATGAACTTTCCATTTAGCACTGCTTTCATTGTGTCCCATAAGTTTGGATATGTTGTGGATTCATTTTCATTGAATTCTAGGAAGTTTTTAATTTCTTTCTTTACTCGGTTGAGAGTTGTTCATTTCCTTGAGTTTGTAGGCTTTCTGTAGTTTGTGTTTCTGTTGGACTCTAACTTTAACCCATGGTGGTCTGATAAGATACAAGATACATTTTTTTTTGTATCTGTTGAAATTTGCTTTATGACTGAATACATGGTCAGTTTTAGAGAAGGTTACATGAGGGTCTGAGAGGAAGGTATATTTTTATGTGTGTGTTTGGATAAAATGTTTTGTAGATGCCTATTAAGTCTAGTTGAGTCATAACATCCGTTAGTTCCCTCGTTTCTTTGTTAAGTTTCTGTCTGGCCAACCTATCTAATGGTGAGAGTGGGGTGTTTTAAGTTTCCTATATTAATATGTGATTTAAGCTTTAGTAATATTTCTTTTACAAAAGTGGGCTCCTTGTATAAGGGGCATAGATGTTCAGAATTGAGACTTCATCTTGCTGGATTTTTCCTTTGAATTAATCTCTTTTGATTAATTTTAGTTTGAAGTATATCTTGTTAGATATTAAGATAGCTACACATGCTTGCTTCTTAGATCCATTTGATTAGAAAATCTTTTCCCAATCCTTTACTCTGACACAGTGTCTGTCTTTGAAGTTGAGGTGTGTTTCCTTTATGCAACAGAAAGATGGATCCTGTTTTCATATCTATTCTGTTAGCTTGTGTCTTTAATTGGCAATTTGAGTTCATTGATATTAAGAGATATTCATGACCAGTGATTGTTATTTCCCATTAATTTTTTGGGTTTGGTAATGGTAGTGTGTTTCCCTTCTTTGTGTTTTGCTTTTGTGAGATTATCTATTGGCTGTGTTTTCATGAATGTAGCTGAGTTCCTTGAGTTGGAGTTTTCCTTCTAGTACTTTCTGTAGTTCTGAATTTGTGGATAGGTATTGTTTAAATCTGATTTTCTCATAGAATATCTTGTTTTCTCCTTCTATGGTGATTGAACATTTTGCTGGGTATAGTATCTGTGCTGGCATCCCTGGTCCCTTATGTCTGTAAAACGTCCATCCAGGATTTTCTTGCTTTCAAAGTCCATTGAGACATCAGATGTAATTCTAATAGGTCTGCCCTTATATGTTACTTGGCCTTCTTCTTTTGCAGCTCTTAAAATTCTTCCTTTATCCTGTATGTTTAGTGTTTAGATTATTATGTGGCAAGGGGACTCTTTTGTGGGGGGAGGTCCAACCTATTTGGTGTTCTTTAAACTTCTTGTTCATTTATAGGTATGTCCTTCTTTAGGTTGGGAAAGTTTTCTTCTATGATTGTGTTGAATATGCTTTCTGTGTCTTTGAGCTGGAATTCTCTTTTTTTATATTCTTATTATTCTTAAGTTTGGTCTTTTCATGGTGTCCGAGATTTCCTAATTGTTTTGCATTAGGAATTTATAGGACTTAACATTTTCTTTGACTGATGAATCTATATCCTATGTCGTATCTTCAATGCCTGGGATTCTGTCTTCCATCTCTTGTATTCTGTTGGTGATGTTCACTTCCCCAGATTTTCCATTTCTCGAATTTCCTTGGTTCGTGTTTTTCAATTTTCAAGTCTTGAACCATTTCCTTCTCCTGTTTGATTTTTTTCTCGGCTTTCTCTAAGGGATTTATTGATTTCTTCCAACTTTTTGTTTGTCTTTTCCTTCATTCCTTTAAAGGAATTTTTCATTTCATCTTTAAGAGCGTCTATCATCTGTATAACTTTTTTTGGTTCATTTTCTTGTGTTTCAGCTGCATCGGGATGTTCAGGTCTTGCTGTTGTAGGACCACTGGGTTCTGGTGGTGCCATATTGTTCTTTTGGTTGTTGAATGTATTCTTACACCATCATTTACGCAACTGTTCTTCCATCTTCTGTGGCCTGGGCCAGTGCCTGTTCTTCCAAGCGGTGTGGTTTGCACCCGTGTCTGTGTAGTCTACTGGAGTTGCAGGGATGTCTGGCCTTAGAGAGGGTGTTCGGGTGTCTGTTTACTGTCTGTGGGAGACTGCACCAAAGCAGTGGAGTTCCACCAGAGGTGGGGACAGTGCCAGACTGCCTTTCTAATACTCAGATGGGATGGAAAGGAGCACAGGATGAGACCTGGGGTTTAGTTAGAGTCTGGACTTTAGGGTAGTCCAAGTGGGATGCAAGTCACTCACCTGGTTTTTCAGCTGTTATATTGGTCTTCTCTGGTTGTAGGGAAGGACTGGCCAAGGGGAGGATGTTCAGGTGTATGGTGTTGGGCATCAGAGTGGATCTTGGTGGGGCAGAGTTAAGTGGGTGGTGGGCAGGGGTACAGCCTGGAGGCTTGCTGGCTTGTGGGGACCGCCGAAAAGTTATATTTTTATTATGTGGGTCCATATGTACATTTATGTAGATGTGCTTGGGGGTCAGAGGTCCATGTCAGGTGTCTCCCTGTATTTCTTCCTATTTTTAAAGTCAGGTTCTCTTAAATGCTGGAGTTGGCTATTGAGGCCACTGAGCTCTGGGATTTGGGGAGCCTATCCTTTGGCTCCCACTGCCACAGCTGACCTTTAGGTGGTTTTTAGGGATTCAATTCAGACTGTCTTGCTGGCAGAGGCAGCCTTTCCTGACTGGGCTCTCTATCCAGGCACTCAGCTGTGTTTTAAGGAAGGGCCTGTATGGGCCAATTGCAGCTCACGTCTCTCCTCTAACATCTCCTACCCTCCAACTACAAAAGTTGCTGGTGAAGGGGGAAACAGCGTTCTTAACTTTCCCCACAAATCCTTCAAGTTAACCTGACCATTTCTTTAGGATCGATGTGCTTCTGTTACTGTTTCAACTTAAATTACTTTAAGTGTGTTCATATCGTCCACTCAGTTCTAAAACAAGATCCCCATGAGTTTCATCGTCTCATGATTGTCTCAGCTTTCAGAATCTTTCGTTTGTTTCATTTCAATTCCTTTTCTCTCCCATTTCTCCCTCTGTCCATTCGGGTTTTCTGCCTTCCTTCTTACTGTATTTTAAGATTGACAGTCCCATTAAAATCTCTTGTGCATAAAAGTTTGCTCATTAATTTTATTTCCACATCAATTTATAAGAAAATGGGAAACTATGTGGTTGCACTTTATGCAGAGATAGGAACTTGGGGGTACCCTAAAACTGATATACAGCAAAATGAAGAAGTGTCCCTAGAAGATCACCCCCACCTCGCCTCTACCCCCACCACCCCTAATGGTGTGTTTAAATGCTATTCTCTGGAGATTTGTTGAAGGAGACTCATTCACTTGAAAATGTAGCTAAGTTGCCTGGCATTCGGAGCACCTGAATGAACTTAATTGAAAACTGCTAAGGGCTGTAAAACACATTACACACGGAGAGCACATAGTTCTGACGCTGAAATCCAGCTTTCAGAAGAGGATCAAGTTGACTTGTGGTTCTTAGGTGGCGTTATACTTTAAATCCCGGGGAGAAATTATTAAACCCAAGAGAACGAACGATAGCCGTGAGTGCCTGAGGTAACGCTTCACACGGCGTTCTGAGATCCTCAGGGAAAATTTTTCAGAAAATGTAAGGAATACTGGTGTTGTGTTTGCCAGGGTGAGAAAAGAGGAAATGTGGAGTTGAATAAACTCGTATTTTGTGGCCTGTGACAGGGCTTCTGGACAGCAGGAGGAAAAATAAACCACTGTACTCTCTTCTGTCAGCACCAGCTTCTTTCGATGATTTCCTTGCTGGCAACGAATAACTTGATATTTCAGTCATAAGGCTCGTTACCATTAAAAGGGTATTCCATGAGCACAAGTTCCCAGTATCATTTAAGGATTTTCTTTATATAAACTATTTCCTGTCCAGGCAGTGGTGGCACATGCCTTTAGTCACAGCACTCAAGAGTCAGAGACAGGTAGACAGATGTCTGGGAGTTTGAGGCCAGGACATCCAATGGCTTGTACATGGAGAAACCCTACCTTGGGGGGTGGAGGGATTTCATTGGAAGAGTCATGTGTATTAAATATTACTTAATGTATTGTCTAAATTCCATGTCTTATTTTTCTTTACATAGTTTTATGTTTAAAGAAAATGTCATGAGCCTTTCCAGCAGACTATTCATGGTCATTCCTAAAGTATTTCCAATTTACCTTATCCTGGATGCGTCTGTGCAGAGGACTGATAGATTCTAGGAGTGCTCCTGTACTGTAAAGAAAAAAAAAAGTCTCAAATTAACCTTCTGGGAAACCCCAGGGCAGCAAGAAGAGTTTGTGACAAGCATTTGGGATTTACGAGGAGACCTGTGTTTTGGGGAGCCGTCTGCCATGCCAGCTGTGTGTTCAAACACTGCAAACAGAGCTGTGACGCCTGCCCCCACTCTTCCTCCTTGTCAGGTCTCCAGTCACAGACGCATAGTCCATTAATAGATAGTGTTCCCCGCCCGTGCAGCCCAGCTGGCTTTGTCTGAGCACCTCAGTGAAATTAACACTTTAAAATATAGGCGGTGGAGATGTCAGGAAAAGCTTTCAAGTCAAATCCTTAACTAATGGAATTTGAATTTTATTGCTCTTGTTTGAGGACCTGTTATAGCCTTCACCTGGAGTCAATGTCTTGCTTTCCTAACAGGCCTTCAAAAGTGGCAATTAAATTGAATTAAAAAAAAAAAACTAGCAAAACTGCAAAAAGCATATTTAAGCATGAAAATATGTTAGAATGTTTTCTTATAATTGCTTCTAAATATGATGTGATGTTTTTCTGGTCCAGAAACTGTAAACCACATGTGAGTATTCAGGCATTTCTATTTGCATTTATGTGGGACGATTAACTGCTAATACACTTAATACATACAATCTGTGGTTTCCTGTTCATGCTTTATACGGATATTATGGCTTTATGGTTACCATTAACAAGAGGTATGGCTTGAGGAGAAAAAAAACATACTTTAAAATAATTATTTCCCCAGTGTTTAATTTTCTATTAATCATGTTTACAAAGTTTTATGTAGGCTAGAACGCAGTAACTCCCTGTTATGTATGAAAACTGCACAGTGCTCTAAGTATGTATTCCTGCTTAGTGTTAGGATGTGTGCAGCCACACGCAGCCAACAGTGTGCAGGTTTTTAAGTTTGATTAATCCTCGGTCCCGAACTTACACGTTCATTTGCCTAAATAAATGCACTTACGCACTTATTTTCCTCATGCTTCAATCCCACAGTTTCTAGTTTTGTCTGAGCAATTAAGTGAGATTAATATTTTAATATATGGGTGGTAAAGTGATCAGAAAAAGTTTTCAAGTCAAATCCCCTGATTAGTAATAAAAGAATAGAATTAATTTTATTCCATTTGTCTGATAAATTGTTGTGGATTTCATCAAACAGCAATTTGGTATTATATAATTTACTGATCAGTTATATTATCTAGGTCTTAGTGATGCCAGACCGACACACTTCACTGGAATGCTGGGAAGGTTCTAGGAACTTTCACAGCTGTCCTTGCCTGGAATTGTATCTTATAATGTGGAAGGTTAGGCCATCATCTATAAGAAAGGTTTTGCTAAAAAATAAATAAACTGGGAGGCTAGTGAGATAGCTCAGCAGTAAAAAGAGCTTCCTGTTCTTGAAGAAGACCTCATTCAATTCTCAGAACCCACACTGCTTTGCCTACATCTGCCTGTAAATATAGTTCTGGGGCATGTTGATGCCTCTAACCTCCATGGTCACTTCCCCTCCAGTGCACAGATCCCCCGCCCCCATAGAAATGCATGCATGTAATTAAAAATAATAAAAATAAAACTTTCTTACCAGTTTCACGCTAATAGAAAGCAGGATTTATAGAGGTACATACATATCTAGTTTTCCACACAGTGTCCCCCACTAGTAACATGCATGTCAGGATCTCCCACAGTGTCCCCAACTAGTAACACACATGTCAGGGTCGCCCACAGTGTCCCCACTAATAACATCCATGTCAGTGTCGCCCACAGTGTCCCCCACTAGTAACACACATGTCAGCATTGCCCACAGTGTCCCCCACTAGTAACACGCATGTCAGTGTCGCCCACAGTGTCCCCCCCCACTAGTAACACGCATGTCAGGATCGCCCACCGTGTCCCCCGCTAGTAACACACATGTCAGGGTCGCCCACAGTGTCCCCCCTTAGTAACACGCGTGTCAGGGTCACCCACAGTGTCCCCCACTAGTAACACGCATGTCAGGGTTGCCCACGTGTCCCCCATTAGTAACACACATGTCAGGGTTGCCCACAGTGTCCCCCACTAGTAACACGCATGTCAGGGTCACACTTTATTCATCACCGGCAAGTGAACAGTGCCACGTTAGTTTACAGTAGGGTTCATTGTAAGTTCAGTAGGTTTCTACAAAAACAATGTTTTTCACCTGTCCCAAATATGTAAGAATGTTTCACTCCTAAAGGGTAAGAAAAATTTTGCATCATATTTTCTGAAAGTTGCATCATGAAATATGTTAAAACTGCTTCATGTTTTGAAAATGTAAGTTAAAATTTTCGTTCATTATTTTTTTCTATCTACTATTCATAAGAAAAATGTTTTACCAAAAAAGCAAGGTGGCTCCAGAGGACTGTGTGTGTGTGTGTGTACACATGTATATCATATATCTATGTTTTGCACAAGTCAAGGTCTATATAACATTTGCCTTATTCCCTTCATTCTCAAAGCTAAATTTTAATACTAACTTTAATAATGAAACCATATCTCTAGGCTATTATGTCCTTTGAAATGATTTTCTCTGGTTCTTATTTTTGTTCTAGCCCCCCAAAGACTGTATTATCTATAATTATACATATAAATACCATAGTTACTGTTTTCTACTTTTCTACTTTCTTTTGTTTTGTTCTTTAACAAGTTGTCTCTATGTAGCTCTAACTTTCTGAGAACTTACTATGTAAACCAGGCTGGCCTCTGACTCACAGAAAGTAAAGATCTGCCTTCCTCTGCCTTCTGAGTGCTGAGATTAAAGGCATATGCCACCAAGCCTGGAACTTTTCTAATTTTAATGATAAAGTTTCTGTACAAATATAGTCATCTTGTTTAAATTTTACTTTGTGGTCCTAGCACATTGTCAAGCTGGAGGAAATCTCCCTGGCTGCATCCAGGCCCAAGGCAAAGATGACAGCAGGCAGTGAGCACTGACTAGGTGGCAACAAATGAAAATCACACATTTCTCCAGAAATGAGGAGATATTTTAATTTTTATGATTTAAGATAATACAAGGTGGCTAACACTGCTAAACATAGTGAGCCAGAGACTGAACTGACATTTCTGACATTTACTGGAGAGGAATTTTTTCCATTGAAACACTTGCTCATTATTTTTTATTAAAGTGATAAATTTTTGTACTGATTTAATTCACAAAATTATGTTGCACAATGCATGTTTTAAACAAACTATATGAAAAATTTTATATGTGGTATATAGATTTGTTGGTATTGGTTTATTCATGTGTTTTTATGTGTGCATATTTGGCAAAGTCATGTGTATAAATATACCAGAATTCAACAATTCAACATCAGATCTCCCCCTCCCTCCCTCTCTCTCTCTCTCTCTCTCTCTCTCTCTCTCTCTCCCGAACCTTTATGTTTTGGAGGCAGGGTCTCTTCATTGATCTGAATCTTGACAATGGGGTTAGACTGGCTGACCAGCCAGTGAGTGAGTCAGGGATCCAGCTGTCTCCATCACCTAAGCCCTGGGTTACAAACACTAGCTGGGTATCACAGTCAGAGTCTCATGCTTGTATGACATGCACTAAACCATCTTCCCAGCCCCACAGAGATACAATCCCTTTATATCTGAATGGGGTTGGAAAGTGCAGCTCCATGATACAGTAGGTGCTTAACAGCACCTAATATCCTGAGTTCAGTCCCCAGAACAAAGAAGTAGATCAACAACCCTAAATGATAACCAGAAGTTGTCCTTATTTAATATTTGATTAAATGAAAATCAGTATTTGTTTTGAAACTCAAAAAGAAAAAAAAAGCTAATAATGTCTTTAAACCAATTCATAAGAATTATAAATTAGAGACAGGGACTGGAAAAACTAACTAGCTTACCTACCCTCTAAGTCATTCTCAGAGAACAACCTCTTCTTCTCCTAGACTATTCATTGACACTTTGGAAAAAAAAAAGCACCAATTTTTTCTTCCTTGACAGCCCACATCCTTTTCCCATCTGCCAACACTCTTTCCCCTCCAGATCTTGTCTCTCTAGGACCCTGGGGCAATACTCTGAGTTAAGAATTACTTTTTAAAATACTGTTTGCCATAGCACTCTCGGAGCTGTAAATTTGGCATTATTTTCTTCTCCGGTAATTAGTGGGCTTCTTGGTCATCTAATTGTGTTGTTGATGACTCTTTAGGTTTCAGTGAGTTAACTAGTCCGGTTCTTTTACACCTTGGCTGGGAAATGGCTGGGGTCCTGGCACATCTTCATGTGGTTTTGGGTGTGTACACAGGCATGTGAAGGCCAAGGGTCACTTTTCCGCCTCTTTATTTTAGGCAGGATCTCCCACTGAGGCTGGGGCTCACAGTTGAAGCTGGATTGGCTGCTGGCCAGTGAGCTCCAGGGATTCTCCTCTCTCTACTCCATGGCACAACGATTACAGGCATGAACCTCTATGCTCAGTACGTTATGGTGGTGCCCAAAATCCAAACCCATGGATTTGTCCTTATTCTGACATAACAAACCCTTGATCCAGCTGCCCCTTTACCCCAAGTTTAGCTCTACCTCACAGTTCTTCACCATCAACAAATAATTAGTTCAAACAATTCCTGCCAGAAACTTTAATATGAACACTTCCTGCAGCTCCTTTGAAGGACTTGGGTTTGGCATAGATCACTGATTTTGTTGTGGATTTGTGATATAGCCAGCTGTGTATACTTGAGAAATTATCTACATTTCCAGTCCACTTTCTTTTCATCTTCTACTTTTCTTAAGTGGCAGGGTATTGATAGATATATTATGGGATATATATATGTATATATATATAGAGAGAGAGGGGGGGGAAGAGAGAGAGATTGATAGATATTTATGAACACTTATCTGTATTTTTATCACCATTGCTAGGTGTCACAGAAAATAAAAAACCAAGGGTCCCTATCAAGAAACTAAAAAGATAGTGTCTTCTTAAGAGGAAAAAGCATAGTCACATAAGAAATAAGGAGTACTTATTAAAATGATTGTTATAATGGGCACAGGGTTAATACAACTTTTGTCTAAAATTTGCATTAAGAAGTCAGTGTGAACACTCACAGACACATCTTAAAAACTAAAAACAAATACTAAAAAAGAGGTTAGGAGAGTTATAAAGTGGCATGATAGATGCGTGAATGACAAGTGTCACAGGTTACATGTGAATGCATGATAAACATGTGCATGACTAGTGTCCCAGGCTACCTGTGAAGGCATGATGTGTGTTTGACTAGTGCCCCAAATTACCTATAAAGGCATGGTAAACACTGTATGACTAGTGTCAAAGGTTATGTGTGAAGACATGGTAAAGTTAGCCCTTGCTTAGTGTTGGGTGAGCTGCAGCTGGGAGAAGACCACACAGGGCACAGGTGCAACCATGCAGATGTGGCCTGGGAGGGTGCACGCTGCAATGCTGACATAAGACAAAATGCAGAGAAGACTAGATAACATCTTGAGCCAGCTGAGTATCATGGATTCCTTTTTATGATATCAAAAAGTAACTTCTGTTAATAAAAGATAGTGTAAGTCTGTCATTTTGACTTCTCAGCAAGGTCCCAAAATTTTTTTTTAGTTTTTCTGTAGTTGTATTTAATTTACAAAGAAAGTAAATGCCGTTGTTCTCCAGAAAATACTTTAAGTTAAATAAAAGATTGAGGTAGCTAAGTATCTTTGGAGATACTTACACTCTAAAGACCAGTGTTGTATTTTGACGTAGCTGAGTTGCAGCTACAACTTTTATTTTCACTTTCAATGACTGAAATTTGAAGGACAGTTTACATGGCATTATGTGAAAAGTTATATCTCCAGTAGTTGAAATATTTGATTGCTTCTATCGCGTATTTTATGGTTAGTAGGGAAAATGAGCGAGTATGGAACGTGGCTGTAGCCCTTGCTTGTCTCAATGAATGGAACTGAAAGAACAGGTATCAGTTCGTGTGTGAGACAGAGGGCTTCGTAAACGGGGGTCCTGCAAGTCTGGAATCCAGCACTCAGGAGGTAGAGGCCAGAAAATCAAGAATTCAGGGCCGCTCTGGCCTACATAATTCAGCTGGGGACAGCCTGACCTGCGGGAGACGCTGTCTCTAAACACCCAATGTGGATAACAAATAAAAAAGCTTTCAGTTGTATTTTTGAGAAACATGAAAGTTGACTGTACGTGAACTCTGTACTTTGGACATATTTATCACTTGCCAGCACAGTATCGTATATCATCACGACCAGACAGCAGCATCAATGATATGGGAAATGAAAGCTGTTTTTTATGCCATGACTTCACTTGTCATTCCTAAGGAATGTTTCTTCAGAACGAAGGAAGGGAAGTGGGCTTCGTCAGAGAGCGTTCCACTTTGGCTTGAACACGCCCAGTTCCCTTTGGAAATGTGGACTCTAACTTTCCTCATCTGCTGAGATGCAGGCTGGCTGGCACTGCATGTACCAAGTGCTGACTTTGCCTAATTTTTGAGCCAGCCTAGTTATGACTGGCATGGATGACATCCTGAAATTGTTTCGATCATACCCATCCTAAGACATTGATTTTTCTTATTTAAAAATGTTCAAGATGCAGGTTTATTCCCATTTGGTAAAAATTTATAATGAGGAAACAAAAGCACATGATCACCCTGAGGAATAGGAAGTATCCATTTTCACCTTTCACTAGCATGAGTTCCTGGGATTCTAGAACACATTATGGGTATTGATGGAGATGCCCAGAATTCCCTTCCTTCAAGTATTTGTCCAAGAGTAATAACACACTAAGGTCCCATGCCAGGAAGTGAGCAATGCAACCAGCAGCTGAGAATCCTAGGTGTGGGATGCATTTCTAGTTGAGTGTAAAGTTCAGCTGGGCAGCTGGTGATAGAATTCTGGTGGTATATGAAGATGAAGGCCATTCACAACTGAGAATGAGGGATAATGGGAGCTTACTAGAAGACAGCAAGCAACGTTAGCACAAGGTTGAAAGCAAATGGACCTGATGGCCCAATGTCTAATAAATGGTGAGGTGGAGGGGAAGCTTACACAAGTAGATGCAGGGCACCATACGTGGTCCAGCCATGCCTCCTTCTCTGAGGGGAAGTTTGGTCCAGGGTACCAAACTCGAAGATGCCCAAGTCTCTGACATGTAAGTGGCCTACTATCTTCTTTTCATGAAGCCTAGGCATACCGTCCTGCATATTTTACATTATCTCTAGATTGTAAATGCTTGCCAAAACATGCTTGCTCTGTGCTTGCAAAAGACAAAGGAAGAAAGTCTGTACACATTGAGGACCTCAGTGTGAATGTAGCTGTTTTCTTTTTGGACTATATTCTCCCTGCTGTCTGTTGAGCTTGGCATAATGCTCATCTGCATAACCTGGAGTAAGAGAGAACTAACCTTGATCCGTGGTATGAAGATAAACTTCCTAATGTTTTGGAGATGGCTCAGCTAATGACGTGCGTTCTGTGAAACCATAATCACCCAAGTGCAATCTCCAGAAGCCATGTAGAAATGCTGGGAGTGAAGATTATATTCATCTTCCTAGGCCGCAGGAGGCAGTGGCAGAAGATGCCTGGGGCTCACTGGCCTACCAGCCTAGCCAAATTGGCAAAGAGATGATACCTGATATACCAAGCTATCTCCTGGAGAATGGCACTGGAACTTAAGCTCAGGTCTTTGTATCTTGTGCATTGGGCAAATCACACGCAGATGCACCGGGAACTCGTGCACACATACTGTATGCAAACGGCCTCTGTGTTTTCAAACTGCTGCATTGTATCATTTAACCAAACCCAGTACATGTTATGGCCTTAGCTGTGCTCACCTTGATGGAGTAACCAGACATGTGTACTCTTTTACAGTGAAATTCAGCAACTGCAATCGGAAAAGGAAAGTTCAGTATGAAAGCAGCGAGCCAGCAGATTTCAAGGTCGATGAGGATGGCACGGTGTATGCTGTGAGAAGCTTTCCTCTCACTGCAGAGCAGGCAAAGTTCCTGATATACGCCCAAGACCAAGAGACCCAGGAGAAGTGGCAGGTAGCTGTAAACCTGAGCCTGGAACCAGCCCTAACTGAAGAGCCTGCGAAGGTATGGTACCAGACACAGTTGCGGCTGATGCTTAGCAACTAGATTCATCATTCTGACAGACTATCGGGTTAATTCTTACCATATAAATGGATGGCCAGTATTTCCATTTTTATCAACTTCAGTCTCTTTATCAGTACTTTGTTTTGTTTCTAACGTGATAGCCTAAGTATATTTCAAGCAACCAGAAATTGCCTTGGAGAGGTTTGTTCATATTTTGAGATTTATAATTGAATTCAAATTAGAAGTAGTTTCTGTTCCATTTCTGAGATGCTTTATAAGTTGTTAAGTATGACCACAAAATAAAGACATCTTTGGGAGATATCATCAGTCCAATTTATGAGGTAGGGTTGCACATGTACAGTGGGGACAGGAAAATGTTTCTGGTGATGGGGCTGAGTATTGTCCTAGTTCATGAACAAATTGGGGAGCATGAAATATTCACCCTGCTGCTGTGCTTTTGAGGAGTGTTATACTCCCTCACGCGGAAGCACAGTTGTGAGCCGGGGTGGAATAAATGAAGTGTGTTTCCACAGAGAACTGCTGGGCTCAGTAAACGTTTATTGGGCACTTACTCTGCAAAAATACCTACATAAGAATTTTAAGTGAGATAGAGTAATTACTTCAGAAATCCTATGTCGTTTATACATACGAGGTTCTTTGAGTTTATTCAAACAAAGATTCAGGGACACACCCATATACATTGAAGGCCATGACTTTGAACTCTAACCATTATGTTTTGTATACTACAGTCACAGACGTGAACACAGGCCATCCTGATATTTATTTGTGAATGCATTCATTCAAACGTGAATGAATATACTAGAAAAATATTTTGCTTTTCTCTTACACTAGAGTTAAGGTTTCAATGTAAAATACAATGTATTAAGTCATTGACTGTTGCTAGGACTCAGGCCACTTGAGTGATATATAAAGTAGGAGGCTGGTACCTAATGGGGTGAAAAGAGGTATCTGTTGTTGGCTCTCTGTGTTCCAGCAACCTGTCTTGGATGTTTGCACAGAGACAGGAAGGCTAATGGCTAAAATGTCCACAGACGTCGAGAGAAACAGAAGAAAATGTTGACACATAGCAGAGATTAATGCCTAGTGTGCAAAGTGGGTCATTTACTGCATCCATCACAGCTGACATAGGTTTAGAATAATTACAGCATTAATTCTGTGGGATTTAATAGGGTCATAAATATTTGAGACATTCTTTAGCGGTATATATTAAACTTCTCTTGGAATTCAAATTCTATCTCAGCACATCAAGATGTGAGTTTAATGTACAGTAGGAGCGTTACCTGAACTGTGGTCTAAACTAATGAGAATGTATAAAAGGGCACTATTAAACTTTGTTTAATATTAACTACTCTCAAAGATGGTTTATGGAAACGGCAAGTAGTTTACTCAACTGGACTAACTAATAAATTGTTTCTAATTCAGTTCTCAGTGACTGGTGCAGCCCATATGTGCCATAGCATTTGCAGTTACTGAACAGGAGCGAGGAAAGGGTCTCCTGAGATTTTCTGTTTGTGCATAAATCACTGTGGTTCCTCCACACATAGGTATCCAGTAATGTTGATTTGATTGTAGTGAATGAATGATCTTCCTAGTCCTCAGGAATGTTTTCTTGCCATTTAATGCAAAGGACCCACATGAAATTGAAGAAATAGTATTCCCCAGACAACTCGCCAAGCACAGTGGTTCCCTACAAAGGCAGAAGAGAGACTGGGTCATCCCGCCAATCAATTTACCAGAAAACTCCAGAGGACCATTTCCTCAAGAGCTTGTCAGGGTAAGGAGTAAGGAACTGTCATTTTAATTATTTTGTGGCTAGGAGACATTAGAAATGGTTTTGCCTATTTTTTTTTACATAGTTTATGGCATGTAGAAATGCAGTTGAATCTGAGTGGAAGTGAAATTCCTAAGAAGCCTCCTTCAATTTCCTTTGTTATCTCTTGGATTATTTATACACACAACTCTCCTAGGTCCTGGGCACTGAATGATAGGGCTTTTGTGAACCCATGAACCCCAACACCATCCCATGCCTCCCCTACCAGCTCTCACTTTTCAAACCGTAGTCTTATCCAGGACGTTCCGTGTTGATCTCTGCCCTCTAAAGATAGTTTGGGATGGAGGAGAAAAGAAATAAAGGGCAATCATTGCTAAAACTGTCAGCACCAAGTGCACTTGCAGGTTTTTTTAAGGGAAAAAATGATCTCTGGTACCATTAACAGAATCCCTGGAGTGGTGCAAAACTCGAGCCTTTCAAATCTGAGAAGGAGAGTTCTGCAGTTACTTACATGGCATGCCGTCAGACATGAGAAAAAAAAAAGTAAAATCAACAGGGTATTATTTATTTAAAAGTACAATAATATGGAATCATAATATTCCCATTTATTAAAATGCAAATGTTTCTATGATTATTTTAGCACTCCAACACATACATAAAAAGCTGTCAGCTTTTTAATAAGTCACTTATTTGTATTGTATATCCTATCCTAATGTGTATTATATATATATATATATATTATAATATAGTTCAATTTAACCATGATCATAACCCCAAATAGAAGTGCTTTTTATCAACACTCATAAAATATGACTGAGAAACAGAATTATGCCCTAAGTTAAGAAATATCTCTAGATCCAATGGCTGGATTAATTTCCCTTACCTAATACATAAAGATCCATCTGTATTACTGCTCACCCTGCCCTTTCTCTGTCTCTACCTCTCTTTCATTTTCCATTCTGTGACTGGATGTCCTTTTGTTAGGAGTATCAGATATACCCAAAGAACCTCCCTGAGATGCTTTATTAGAAAAGAGAATTGCAGCCTTCAGGACCGCCTGAAAACAGCCTAAGAAGCTTTGCTCACACTGAGTCAGTACAAGGGACGCAAAGAAATCTGATGTGCAGGCTGTCCCCAGTACCGGAGACCCACCCAAGATTGTTTCGAGCTGTGGCTAGACAATTATTTTTCCTTACCATGTTTAATATGTGAAGACAATATGATTTTTATTAAATTAGACTCTTGTTACTGTATTATAAATATTTTACCCTGGCAATTTTGTCTAAAAGTGGACACTGCTAAATTACGACATTTGCATGACTCCCAGCTAGTGTTTGTTCCTTTAGATGAAAAGGTTACCCCAAGTCTTTCTGGGGATAGGTAATATCTCTTCTTAAGCCCAAAATCAAGAACAAAGAAGAGAATTGGAAGACAGCACAATCGTAGAGTGTTTCCCATACAGTGCAAGGACATGAGTTCAGATCCAACCTGTAACTTCAGGGCTGGGGAATCAGAAGCAAGAACCCTTAAGGCTACACAAATCAGTGAACTCCAGATTCACAGAGAGACCCTGCCTCAAAGAAGAAGGTGGAGGTCAAATCCAGAAGAGGCCCACATGTATGTATGCATGACACACACAACATGCACACAAAGAAGAGGAGGCAGGGTGGGAGGAAGGAAAGAAGAAAAGAAAGCAGAGGAAGGGAGAGGTCACTGATACCATGGGTGTGTGTGTGGTGGGGGGTTACGCAAGGATCCAAAGTGTGGTGTGCCCCATAACATATGTGCTATTGTTTTCTGCTTACGTGATTGTTTTCTTGATCCCCAGATCAGGTCTGATAGAGATAAAAACCTGTCCCTGAGGTACAGTGTCACTGGGCCAGGAGCTGACCAGCCTCCTACGGGCATCTTCATTATCAACCCCATCTCAGGGCAGCTGTCAGTCACCAAGCCTCTGGATCGCGAGCTGATAGCCCGGTTTCACGTAAGCTTCTAGCCAGCTACTGAGTCTACGCCTACTCCTCAGAATGTGTGTATGTGTGGTTTTTCCATTGCCTCAGGACACTCCCATGGTTTCAACACTGAGGTTTAACACCAGAAATGTATTGCAGGCTTTCTGCTTCCTTTAATAAGCATGTTTATGAAATTGATGCATGCTATGAAACAAGTAATACCAAAATAACATCAACACAGGGAAATGGCCTGAGACATCATCACTTTTGACGTGCCAGTACTTGCCTTCATATAAATGGCTGCGAGAACCCACTCAAACAGGTTTGGATGGACAGGATCAGAGCAACAGTATGTAAACATCCAGACCACAGATTTTTAGGAGTCTAGTGCTATAATCACAGCAAGCCTGTTTGTGATTCATGGTGAATCTCCTTTCGGACTGCCTCTTATTATTTTTTTTTCTCTTATGAAGACCTTTCTTTAATAGGGTGCCCATGCCTAGTCTTCCTATATTTTCTCCCTTTTATTATTTCTTCATAGGCATCAGTTACTTCATGTCTGCATCATGCAGTTCATTTAAGTACATGTATGATGTAAATTGTAGCTTTCCAGGGATATTGATCAGGGCCCTCCTGAACCTAAGCTCCTCATCTTCTCAGGTTTTGTCTATCACCTTTGCTTCTTCTATTTCAAATGTTTAGCCTCCATGGAATGATTTTAACAGAGAGAGTTAGGATCTTGACACAGTTTGGCTTTGCCCAGCCTGTTACCCAACACCATTTTTGCATCGCCATCTCCAGTGGTCATTAAGCCTTCCCCCATGCATGATGCTACTGGATTCTGAGTTTGCTCACCAATAACATTTAAATTCCTGCACCTGCAGAAAATTTTAAAATTGCTGGTGTCTTACAGTTACACTAGATTTCCCCTAGAACTGAAGAGACAAGCCTACGGAAAATGGAATACATTTTGAGTTCTATGACTCAGAACTCAATCATTACCTTGATTATTTACAAGCTTATTGTTTTAAAATTCATGAGAGAACAACAGATTATAATTTTTTATTTTGTTCTGACATACAAAAATGGAAATAATACTTGGAAGTCTTTGACAAAGACTGCATAGCTGAATTGAGGTAGTACTTAATACTCTAGGTAGAGTAGTCTCTATTGGTGATCATCAACACAGGAGCAAACACTCCAGTGTTTTCTTGCTTGACTTGTCTCCATCTAAGATCCTGTGGTGAAAATTCAGCAAATAAATATATTCAGCCGAGACCAGAGCAAATTGTTCCTCAAATACTTGCTACATATGCATTCAAAGCAACACCAGCAAAATAGAATTAATTACAGAATTGCAAGTATTTAGAGTAATTGGGATTCATTATTTTACATAACTATAATTAAATTTCAGTATTAAGAATCTGTTAATGGAATATATTGTGTTAAATAAATCAAGAAGAAAATATCTTCAAAAGGATTGAAAAACAGTAATAAAATTTACATTGTGTTATGGCTTTAGTAATCTAGAAATCAAAAGAATGTGTTGATGCTGCTTTAACTGGATAAGGACATACCCTAAAGTAGCCTACAGCATCAGAGATCATAAGGAAACTGTGAAAACATCCCACTTAGAAAGAAATAGTACAGTGGAATATGCATAGCCTTTGAAAAAGATGCAACCACTATTTTCTAGACGATTAAGAAGATATTCAGGCTAGAGTAGCTGAGTGATTGTATTTGTTTATGGTGAACAACAAGAAAATTTCTCAGAAACACTGATACTAACCTCTAGGACTTTGGTGAGGAATGTCTCATATACACATAACTTCTTCATTTCTCTCAACAACCTTACAATTTATAAAAAAAAAAAGTGTCATTTACCAACACTACTGTATTTAACAAATGGATATTTTCGAACCGGACACAGCTGGCTTTGGACCTGGGCTCTGTCCACAAAGAGCGATGTGGCAATCACCATGCTCTGGTTCTTGGTCCTCTACTGCTCTGTCTGTGAATCAGCTGAACTAAAAGCTGCATACTAAGCATGAGGCCTCACCTAGAGGCTGGGTGGCTTTCTACTACTGCGTCTCCACTCATCTCTGGGTTGGGCCAGCTCTCTCTTGGGAGGGGAAGCATGCATGTCTGTCCTCAGGATGTTCTTGCTACTGTGGAAGCATAGTGGCCACATGTGTCATCTCCCAGACATCTTTAAGTGGCTCTGTCCTCTGGTTGGCTTTGCAGTTGCGGGCACATGCGGTGGACATCAATGGCAACCAAGTGGAGAACCCCATTGACATTGTCATCAATGTCATTGACATGAATGATAACAGACCTGAATTTCTACACCAGGTTTGGAATGGGTCCGTTCCAGAAGGATCTAAGCCGGGTAAGTTAGAACAGTAATAGATCATGAGTTAAAGAAGTGTTGTATGATAGCCCAGCTGGTAAAATACTTGCTGAGCAAGCACAAAGACTGGGCATGGTGGACGACACCAGCAATCCATGCAGCTGAGAGGTGGAAACAGTAGGAGCATAAATTCAGAGTTATCCTTAGCTATTTGTTGAGCTCAAGGCTAGCCTGATCTACCAAACATTTCCTCAGAGAGAAAAATATCTGTAACTGAGTCTGTGATATCAGCAAGAAAAGGAATATATCTGTCTTTTAATATGATCTGTCATTCCCTGTGCTTTTGAAGCAAAAGGAAGCAACTAAGGGGAAAACTGATTTAAGAGGGAAAACAGTTAAACATCTCTACATCCCTTGTGATTTCTACTTTGTCTGAAAACAAGAACCTACAGAATCTATAGTAGCCTTTCTTTGCTTTTTAGTTGGCATAGTGAGAGTCAATTGAGAGAGACTTTCGATGTACAGAGTACAGATTCCCTCAGAGGGGACAGAGGATCATAAAAAGCTACTTGGTGCCCATTACCAGGCAGTGAAACCACAAGCAAGGCAGGTCCGGTGTCAGCTGTGACGCACTGGGTATTTACTTCCATAGTGCCCCTGCCCGACATCCTCCACAACCCTCTTTCAGCTATCGTAAGGAAAGTGGCCTGGCCTTGAGGCAGCCCTTGCAGAAAACCTCTTGCCATTGTGAAGTGCTTGACATTTCAGAGTCTTGTACTGAAAACTAAGGACTTCAGTCACAAATTAGCCAGGCCAGAGAGGCCGATTTAGTCTGAAAGCCTAGCAGACCCAAGCACTCAGTCAGTAAAGGAATGAAAAAGTAAATGTTTTGCCAGCCTTTGTGGGCTGATTTGGTGTTTTGAAAGATTTAATTATTCTGTTTTATAAAATATCACCATTTGATATTTTATATGCACTTGTACCTTGGCCCTCCCACCAATGTCTTCAGGTTCCTAAGGCATCAGCTAATTTGTGGGAAGAAACAACTCTACCTTAAGCTGTAGGTCTACGTGTTGTCTGTATCCTCCAAGATAAAGAGAGGTGGGTGTGGGGAGCAGCTGGAGCGAGGGGAGAGGCATAGAGGGGACTCTGTCCTCTGTGGCTCCTTCAGACTCATTTTCAGACAAGGTATCCTCCAGTCTCACACATTTTAAACTACAGTATAATGAAGACCTAAGAATCAGACCGAGCCTTACTAAGATGGGTCTTGTGCGGTTCAGTCATTGAAGGCACGTGCTAAGCTGAGGGCTGAAGTTCAATCCTTAGGACTCACTTGGTGAAAAGAGAGAACTGACTCCTGAAAGTTGTCCTCTGAGCTCCACATGCATGCTGTGATGTGCACACACACACACACACACACACACACACAAGCATATGCACGCACACACAGAGATAAACATATAAGTAAGTAAATTAAATGTATCTCATGCAAATATCCTACAATATAAATAAACTTTGGACATTTTGACTACAGAAGTTTTATTTTTAAGTATCATTTTCCTGTTTGGTTATTTCAGACTTTAGCTAATCCACTCCTTTACAAGCCTTGTTATATAAAATAAGCCATTCAAGTTATACCTATTGCTCATCCCATCATGAGTTTCCAGTTAAACATCCCATGAATGAAAGTTTCTGAGTGATCAACTATAAGGAAAGCCAACTCGGGGTTCACTTCCTGTGGTTGGAGGCTCCCTTGCCCTGCCGGAGCTTCAGTCCAGCAAGGGAGAGAGAGGGAAAGCCAGTGAGTTCTTACCTATGGAATAAAGTTTCTAAACTAAGGAAGGTGTGGACATGGTGCTTAATCAGACAGAATATCTTGTTGAAAAGAATGAGTTTTGAAAAGATTTTTGAATAATACAGCTAAGCCAGGACCAATTCTGGCGTGAATTTCCTACATTCCTAAAGTAAGCCCAGACTCTGGGTATCCTAGAAGACAGAGACAGAACATTTTCTCATTCTGTTCTAAGTAGATCTCACAAAACAAACTATTCTAAAAGTGACTGGGGTCTTAGTGCCTGCTTGGATAATCTGATTTCCAAATTTAGTTTTTAAAATATTCAATGGGTTGAAGTCCCCAGGCCAGTTACACTGTTCCTCGAATCTTAAGGGAATAACAATGCACAATGCTGAGTGTCTGCCTAGCTAGCAGAGCAGTACTGCCTAGCATGCTTCCTTCTGGCCCGGGGCAGTGGAATGGGCCCTCCCGTCACATAGCTTACCCTCAGAAAATGACTTGGGCGCTGGGGAGAACTACACCCAGTAAGCTTCATGAAATGCTACTGTGGAACCAGAGAGAGGAATGGGTGGCCATAAAATAGTTTTGCAAATAGCATCTGTATTTCTTGTTCTTTGTGCATCTATGTAAATTAAAGTTGGCCATGAACTCTTTGGGGATCATAGACTAGATTTGTTTTCTAGATATGGGAAGAATTGAGTCTATAAACATGTGTATTTTGTAATTCCTTTTTGCATCTAGATTATGTTTATTATGATGTCATGTATGGGCTTGGGGATGCTTGGGGTATCATTTTTCAAGAAAAGCCCATTTAACCTTTTTTCGGTCAGGGTCTCTCATTGGCACCAGTTAGACTAGGCTGGCTTGGATGTGCAGTGAGTCCCAGGAATTGCCTGTGTCCATCTCCATAGCACTGGAATTACAAGCACATCCCTCCTAGAACTGGTTTTTGTTTTCAGGTGGTTCTGGGCATGGAACTCTGGCCCTTGTGCTTGCATGACAAACATTCTACCGACTGACTTCTGCACTGCCATGTTTGATTATTTTAAAAATATTTTTGTTTGAAGGACTTAAAATGTTTTTGCTGGTGTGACAAAGTGAGAAGGAGACAGGCAGCACAGTAAGGATGCCTGATTTCAGGCTCCCTGGAGTGAAGGATGATCTGTTCTGTTCATCTCTAGGGACTTACGTGATGACAGTCACTGCTATTGATGCAGATGACCCCAACGCCCTGAATGGGATGCTGAGGTACAGAATCCTGTCCCAGGCTCCCAGCACCCCGTCACCCAACATGTTTACAATCAACAATGAGACTGGGGATATCATCACTGTGGCAGCAGGTCTGGATCGAGAGGTAAGCCGACCCCAAACTGTCCTAAATGAATGCGTAGTCTTAGAGGCAGCAGGGGTAGAGCCAAACTCTCATTCACATGCTCATTTCTGCTCTTGGCCAGCAGTGGGAGTTCTCACAGAACTCCATGTCCTAAATGATGTGTGTAAATGGTATTAGTTAATGTCAGCTTCACTGATATTTACTAAGTTAGGACAATACTCTCTCCAATTTTGGAGTGTTTTTTTGTTTTGTTTTGTTTTTAAGATTCCTCCTATTTTTGTTCATAGTCAAAGGTTTTCTTGGGGGAACCAAGCTAGACATCGTGGTCAAGGAATATGTCTCTGAATTCATTTTCAGAGACTACAAGTAATGTGCCTGTGGTCAAGTGTCTGGGGTTTGTGCATTGCCTGGTGGCCGTGTTGCAAAGTAGTTTTCATCTTTCTGAACACTTGCTTCTGAACTCTAAGAGAATTTACTTTCCGTGTCTGAACACTGGTAACTGTGTTAATTCTACTATTGAGCATTTAAAGCTGGTGATGTGGAGAATCACACTTGTGGAATGTATGTTGCTGAAACACCAACATTGACCACATTGAATACCACGGTGACTCAGTGTGAGAGAACATGCATATTTTGGTAAAGTGTCAGGTGGATGTGTAGTCCTGAGCACTGCGTTGTGCTCCTGAGGTCCCATCTGAAAGGGCCTTTTGAGCCTGTTTTTCTAGACATTGAATACTTTCATCCTTCAACCTCCTTGTGCCTTCTCCTAAAGCTCTCTCCTCAGGAAACCTTCACATCCTTTCTCTAGTCCGTGTCCTGGCAGTTGTCTTACAGCTTGGAAATGCAGAATCATTGTTCAAGTGAATTCTCCAAGTGCCAACACCTAGAGAGCTGTGGTTTTCATTTTCAGGCTGAGTCAGCTTTTGCTGTAATTAAACCTCAGATTATGTCAAAGAGAAACATCGTGTCCACAGTGATATATATCATTGAGAAGGAGTGGGGAAGTTGGGCTGGGTACTTTCTCTGCTCCAGTAGTGTTCACATGAATTGAAGAGAATGCAACATGGCTTTTAGTTACATAAACACTATAATCAATTAACAGAACCAATCAAGATGAATTCATTTATGTGTGTGAAGTCTACTTAGAAATTAGGTATGGCCTGTGACATTTTATCCTTGACTTTCACTGTTGGTAGTTCTTTCTCTAAAGGTGCTTTGCCTCTGAAAATGTTCAGTAATCCAAAGGTGAATTTGTTTTTTGTGGTACTTTGAAAGTTGAGGGCACTGGAGAAATGGTGCATTGGGTAAATGTGTTTACCATGCTGTCATGGGGACCTGAGTTCAGATCCCCAGATCTACATAAAAAGCCAGTCATTGCAAGGTTCCTGTGAACTCGGAACAGTGTGGGCACAGTGACTGGGGAATCATGGGCCTTGCTGACTGCCAGCCTAGCTCCAGGACAGTACAGACCCTGTTTCAAAGAGTAAGGTGGAATGTAATGGGGTGGACACTTGACATCCTCTGGTCTCCACAGGGCTGTGCGCAGACACACATTTACACCTCACATACTCCAAAGATAAAAATAGGAAAAGATGGCTCAGTCACAGTCTGAGTATTTCCACTTCTCCCACTGGAGTATGAAATGCTATTTCTATACACTCATAAACTCAATATGAATGCCATACTTTGTATGAGACTATGGAGTATGTTTCAGTATTTTCTCTCCAGAGTAAGGTCCGTCATATCAAGAAGA
The DNA here is from genome assembly GCA_004026605.1 of Ondatra zibethicus. NCBI lineage: Eukaryota > Metazoa > Chordata > Mammalia > Rodentia > Cricetidae > Ondatra > Ondatra zibethicus. The sequence goes on along the minus strand of PVIU01010560.1, from coordinate 17,024 downwards.
CGTAGTGCAGGTTGGAGCTGTAATATTTCTCCTTCCACTCACACATCCTCATGAGATACAGAAGTCTGGACTTAGTCAGCTTCTCCCTGAGAGTTCTCTCATATGTACCCTGGCCATTGCATGACGAGAAGGACCCATAAGGAATTAAAGGCAGTTTTCCTTATGCAGACCAACCATGTTTAAAAAAATCAGAGAGACTATATTTAGCTTACAGGATAAAGCTTGAAGTGGGGTGTAATTGTAGTTAAGTACATCCCACAGTTCATACGGGAAGCCATCCACCACCCTTGATAACACTAATGCAGAAGTGGATGGAAGCTATGGGATCGTGGGTTAGATACGATATGAGGAATCGCTTCTTGACAGTGGAATTATTAAAAATCAACAATGAGTTACCAGAGGAAATTATGGAAAGCCTTCCTTTTTCTGAAAGTCATTTCTCTAAGAAAAAAAATACATCTATCTTGGATGGTTTATGGTAATTCTGCCTGAGGCCGGGCATAAATTACTCTGACTTTTTATGCAGGCTTGAATTCCTTTATTTCTATTAAAATTCACAGTTTCCTTTTTGTAGAAAGTAATTTTCACTATCATTCTCTCAGGATGTATGACACCTTTCAGAGACGGAGCCTCTAACCGTTGACACGCTTATCAGAGTCACTTTTTAATTTTTCTTTAATCTACAGTTTTAAAAACGTCTATTCTTTAAGGTCTCAAAATCTAAAGCCTTCGCCCCTCCTCCAGTGTCTTTTTTTTTTTTTTTTAATGTACCTCTGACTTCTGACTCCTTACTGCATTAGCTGCTGGTAGCTATTCCTGACTTCTTAACTTCTCCAGCCTTTTCTCTCCAAGCCTAACCACTCCCCTCTCTGGATTACCTGTAGCACAGGAAGCAACCTAAGGCAGGAAGGGTTTGTTTCAACTCATACTTCCAGGTGGTGCTCCAGCCCATCACGGCGAGGAAGGTGTGGTGTCAGGAGGCAGCTGGTCACTTACATCCACAGCCAGGAAGCAGAAAAGAAGCAGGAAGTTAGCTCAGCTTCTAAAGCCTTAGGTCTCACCTCCAGTGCGCCACTGTCTCCAACAAGGCTGTACATCCTAAATGTCCCACAGTCTTCCCAAACAGTGCCACCATCTGGGGACCAGTTATTCAAATACATGAGCCTATAGGAGGCACTTAACATTAAAACTACAATATGTCTCACAGATTCTCTACCAGGTTTGAATCTGAGGTTCTTCTTGATGTTTGCTGCTGGACCTCTCGGAACCGATAATGCAGTCCTCACGTCTGTAACAGGGATGTTACAAAAGGGTTGGGAAGTTAATGTAGTGCTCACGAAGCTTTCAGGAATCTGATACCCAATAAGTCCGTGCAGCTACCCACCCCCCACTGGCATGCCTGGCAGCCCCTTTGACTGACTGAGCATCATCCATTACTTTTATCCTACAGCATTATATCTTCCTGGCAGAGAAAGAACAATGTTTGCTGTTTCTTAAGCCAAATACTTCTTACACTTGTGCCCTGGACTCCTTTTTGGTCATGACATGTGGTCTCCAGTTGTTGCTGACTTTGGTTCTCACATCTTTGCAGCCCCTCATAATCTATACAAACTTCTGGGTCTCCTCAATGGTGAAATGGCTCATCATATCTCCTAGAATGAAGGCAAAGCTCTTTATTTTGGCATCCCAGACCCTTAAGGCTTTGGCTGCAATACCTCCTTGGCCTAAACCTTCCAGAATTCCTTGCTTCCCACGCTGGAATAGTGATGCCTATCATACAATCACATGCAGTTCTTTGTAGAAATAATTTTAGATGCTTTCCCTGTGTGTGCATATGCGTTGGGGGTGGGTGGAAATACACAAATTGAAGTATGAATAGATTTAAAAAAAGTTAGAAACAGTGATAGAAATGTGTTGTGGGCACTTTGCTGAAGACCCCAAACAGTTGTGTCTCCAACCATTCACTCATCAAGCCAGGAACAAAGACAGATTACTATTCAAGGAGAAGGTTTCTCAACCGTGCACTACCAACACCCTGAACTAGTTCTTGATGTAGGGACTGTCCTGTACATGTTCCATGGAATCCTTAGCCAGTGCCCATTATATGTCAATGATACGTCCCAAGTTGTAACACTGATGAAGATCTTTTCATTGGGCACAATCACCTTGGTGGAGAATTGCTAATATAGGTAGAAAAACTGACATATTGATGGAACAGGCCACGATGGACACATCACCAAGCAGGCGTGGGGTGGGGTGGAAACAAGCAAAGGAGGAAAGCCCTTACGTTATCTATAACAGGAAGTAGGTCAGGACTCCTGCACCCCGTGTAGCACTGCTAGGGTGGGCAGCCACACTCCTCTCGGAGATGTCATCCATCAATGTCAGTCAAGCATGACGAAATCACGCAAGGCACTCTGGACAGTTAGCACAACTTCCTTACCAAAGGCAAGATCAGTTTACCACCATGGCATTTGAACATACATGGAAACTAGGTTATGTATCAAGTGGGCAATTTTGATTTAAACAGGCATTGTGTTTAAGAAATAACAACGTCCTTTTTTAGAGTTTTGACTGTTTGTGGTTATTGAGACAGGGTCTCACTCTGTAGCCCAGGCTGGCCTTGAGTTCATCTCAGAGCCCAGCTTGGTCTGGAGCTAGCACAAGCTCAAGCTACCAGGCTCTGGGATGCCAGGTGCGCACCACTCCACCCACACAATGTTCTTTAAAGCTCAAACATTTCAGTACCAGCTTGAAGCAGTAGAAAATTTCAAAGATTAGCAATTGATCCAAACATCTCAGCTTCATCCAAAATTGTATGTACTTACTGTGCTTGTGTAATTTTAAATAATTTTTTATAGAATAGACACTAGGAAACACTGTATGTCCATAATATGTTTTATAACATTATTAAAAAGAAAGCTTGAATGTTTCATTGTTAATAGAACTGTAATAACTATACAAATGGCATTTCATAAGTCATCATGCATTTTTGAAATGTTACCTAATTTACGGTGCATACGTCTTTTGCCTGCATGCGTATCTGTGCACCGCATGCATGCCTAGTACCTTCAGGGACCAGAAGAGGATGGCAGGTCCCTGGGGATTAGCATTATAGACAGTTATGAGCTGCCATGTGGGTGTGGAGATTTGAACCCAGTTCCTCTAGAAGAGTTGTCAGTCAGTCATCTTGGCTGCCTAACTGTCTCTCAGCCTCAGTCATAGTACACTTTTATTTTCATAGTTTTCAGTTGGGAAGCTGACTGAATGTCCCCGCACTGGGTTTTCTCAGTAACCATGAAAGGATGAAACTGAATGAACTTATTTAAGGATTTTTCTTTTAATTAAAGCATAGTTGTATCATTTCCCCTTTCTCTTTCCTCTCTCCAATTCCTCACTTCTTCCCACCTCACTCCTCAAATCAATGGCCTCTTTCTTTAATTGTGATATATATAGCAGCCACATATATATGGTATGTATGTATACACACGCACACACACAAATACAACCTGCTGAGTCCATTAGTGTTACCTGTGTGTATAAGATTCAGGGTTGACTTTATAACCAGTTAGTGAACTCATCCCTTGGAGAGACTGGTTCTCTCTTACTAGCAGATATTAGTTGCCTGTAGTTCATTGTCAGGGGTCAGAACCCATGAGATTTTCCCCAGAGGAATAGTCTTGAGAAGAAAAGCCATTAAGGAAACACACAGCCCATTCTGGGTTATAATAAAATGCTGTGGGTTACAAAATTTTAAAATGGTTCATCCTGCACTACATATCTGAAATTTTTCCAATTAAAAGTATGGTATATTCTCTTTTAGCAAGAAATAAAGGAACTAGAATATCTGCTAGAGATTGACACTCAATCAGCCGAACAGTGCTTAAACCTCATGTGTAAGGCTGGCTTAGCAGCCACATCTTTCTGTTCCTTGCCCTTCCCTCTAATGACTACATCAAAAGCCACAATTTGTGCCTCTTTCCTCCAAGCTGCAGGAATCCCTTAAGAATGCCGTTTATAATGTCAGATATATTTAGAACCAGAGGGAACTGCACTTTGCAATGACACTTGTTTTGTTTAGTTTGAAGAAGAGAGAGTTGTGTTGCTCAGAATGGTTTAGCATTTAGGAATATGATCCTTTTTATTCTGTGCCAAATTTCATGGAGATTCCAAATGACTTTAGATAGTGCTTTCGGTTAGGTGTTTCTGCAAATAAAATGCTATCAGCTGGCAGTATAGATTTCTGGGATAATCTCAAGATTTCCACTGAACATGCATTACAGCTTCATTTGGCTCCTTGTTAAAAGAGCTAATCTGTACTTTTTAAGTAATGGGTGCTAGCCAGATAAAAGTCACCTTAATGTAACTGTCTCTGTATCTATTTCCCTGATAGGGTGATGCTCAAAACAATAGACACTGTGTATTTTATCTTAGTTCTGATCCATCCATTCATTATTTACCTAAGCACCTATTCTGTTCCAGGACTAATGATTTAAATGTATACCTACATTAAGAAGGATGCTTAAAAGAAATCCCACAGTAGCTCAGAATTGAATATAATAGAAGGTAATTTATTTAGGGGTGGACTAACAGATCACAATCCTCTGATGGAATGAGGAACAGCAACGAGATCCCGCAGCCAGAAAAGAGGCCAGATGTGCACTTTACATCGGCATACATAGTATAAGAGGCCACACCCAAGTGGGCGGCTAACTTAAAGGCTCCTGGCAGTAGGAATTTCTACAGCAATACCCCTTAATTAATTTTTGTTTAAAATATTTTTAGATTTATTTATTTTATTTCATGTGTATGAATGTTTAGTCTGTGTGATGCTATGTGTACTGCATATACTGCATGCATGCCTGCTACCCACAAAAGCCAGAAGAGGACACCCAGTTCTATTGACCTGGAGTTGGAGATGTTTATGGACGAACCTGTGAACCTTGGGAACCAAACCCCAGTCCTCTGCAAATGCAGCAAGTGCTTTTAACCACGAAACCATGTCTTCAGCTCCAAATTTTGATATTTTTTGAAAGCTATATACCTCTTACATAATTTTGAACAGTTAGTACTAATGAGGAGTAGGGAAAATGTTATGAACTAGTTATAACACAATATATGCAATAATGTAATAGAAAAATATGTATATAATATTAAGGGAAGGCAGACACACTTTTTGAATTTGTGAATTACATATGCTTTTCTTGACTTTCTCATTTTCTTTACTGTCCTAAACATGGAAATTAATACATAAGATACACCAAAAGGCTCGAATACTTACTAGCAACCGTGTAGCAAAAGGGAAAGGTTGATACCAGATGGAGGCTTCAGTTCAGCCATGAATTTCACACATCTGCAATGTGTTCAACGCATTCCTTCTTGGGAGTCAAAGTGAATATACACAGTTAAATCTCCCCAGACACGAACCAGACCTGTGTTTCCTGAGTTAAAGTAAACTCCACGTGGGAAATGGCAAGTCATGTTAATCAGAATGAAGGACGCTGTGCTCTCCATGGGTAATAAAGAGCCCTTTGCAGAACAACTGTTATGTCTTCTTGAGGAATTAGCGTCATTTAACTTGTAATCTTTATGTCTTTTTTAGAAAGTGCAACAGTATACGTTAATAATTCAGGCCACAGACATGGAAGGCAATCCCACTTATGGCCTTTCAAACACAGCCACGGCGGTCATCACAGTGACAGACGTCAATGACAATCCCCCAGAGTTTACTGCCATGACGGTAAGTACAACTTGTCACTCAGAGAACTTCAGCACCAGGGCCATTTGGAAGTTTTGTTATGAATAATAAATGTGTTAGGTAGAAATGGCGCTCGCTCTGAGAATGAAATGGCCACTGACTCTGATGTTTACATCACGTGGGCTCTAACACAGGCATTGGAGAACTTTACTTCCTCATCACCCTCCAGTTATTGTTAAAGAAGTTAAAACATCCTGTCTGCAGCAAATAGCTTGGTTCTTCCAGTGTTTCAGATGTCTGAATACATGCTTGATTGGTGCTATTTTTCCAGCGTGTCGTTACCTAGATCCCAAGTCAACTTATTTCCTATGTATAAGTCCTTTCTATGGACCCCACATTAATCACACTGATACTCACATGGGTGCTAATTTTAATACTAATGAAGGTGACACATAAATGTAAAAAAGAAAAATGAAAAAGAAAGCCAGTGGATTTCAGTGGATTACTCAAAAAATATTTCAGCAGGTTTTTTTTTTTCAGTGAGACATAGAAGTGATTACCAGCATATACCTATCTCCTTGTTTAGTGTAGACCGTAAAATATAATGGGACAGTAAAATTAGGGTGCTGTGGTTATCAGGCAGCTTGTCCTTCAGTGGACCACATTTCACCTCAGGCTGAAGTTTGTCTTTCTTGCAGTTCTACGGCGAAGTCCCTGAGAACAGGGTGGATGTCATTGTAGCCAACTTAACTGTCACAGACAAAGACCAACCCCACACGCCAGCTTGGAATGCTGTATACAGAATCAGTGGTGGAGACCCCACGGGGAGGTTTGCCATCCAGACAGACCCCAACAGCAATGACGGGCTCGTCACTGTGATAAAAGTAAGTGTCCCTTGGGCCACTAACTCAGACAGCTACTCAGCAGGCACCAGCCTGTGTCCTCTCCCACTACTTTCCTGTAGAATCTTGGGACTGTTTTATGTTAAATACCTCCACATCTGGAATTCTTTACTACTTAGTGGATTATACAGTCTAATTTATGTTGAAATTAAGGATAACATAAATTCTCTCCCATTATCACTACAATTAAAGTCGTTGTGGATGGATTGACCTGTCCGAAGACATGGGAGCCCTCAGCAAAGTGAAATGAGTCCAGCTGCTGGCCTAGTGGCCCCTCCCATCCCGAGGTTAGGCTATTGGTGGATGTAGCTGGAGGGCTTGCCTAGCATGCACACGGTTCTCAGTTCAGTCCCCATCATGAAGGTTGGAGGAGTAAGAGGGGACGGGGAGTCAATGCTTACTATTTTCATGGGGTTTGGACAGATAGTGAGAGGGTGGGAGAAGAAGGGAGGGCAGGAGGCATACTAACCTCATGGAGTTTGACCAGCTAGTAAATGAATCAAAAGACAAAAGAAAACTAACCAAAGTAAAATGGAATATGTAGGCAGGAGAGCCTGCATTTTATAAATAATTTGCGTTCCCATGGATATTTTAAAATTCTATTTTCATGACTTTAAGAAACTGGTTTTCTAGCCTAGCCAGGCATGGTGATACATCTTTAATTCTAGCACTCAGGAGGCAGAAGCAGGCCAGTCTCTGAGATCAATGCCAGCCTGGTCTACAGGGCAAGTTCCAGGACAGCCAGGGCTACACAGAGAAACCTTTTTTCAAAAATCAAGAACAAACAAACAAACAAAAAACAAAACTAGTGTCTGATATTTAACTGCCGAAAGAGCAACAGAGCAGTATGGTGGCACGAAGGGGAAGTTCTTCGAGGGTAACAAACACGGCTGTCTCAAAAGCCCATCCCTTTAACCACCTAAACACTTGATTAAGTGAACTCACGTGTCTGCCTGACAGAAATGAGCAATCTAAGTGCTTCTTGCTGGGAATTATGATCTGTGTCCACATGAGAGGAAAGAGATGGGCCCGGAAATCTTCCACATACATGGGGGAATAGTCAGCAGAGGAGCCGGCCCCAGAGCTGAGCTATCTGTGTTTGCATCTCAGCTCTGTCCAGGCAAAGCTGTGTGGCCATCACCACTTTGGTGAACCTCGGGTTTCTCCCGCTTGAGTACAGCCTCCTAGTACTTGCACATTGTGAAGGACAAATGACATTGAAACACACGAAAGGACTCAAGCTGCGCACAGATCACTAGCTCATTCAGCATATTACAGCCTTACTGCCCTCTTTCCTGCCAGATTTTCAGTTTGCTCAGTAAGGAGAAAAAGCATAAATCTACCTATAGAACACTTATTTTAACATGAGTGTATATATGCACTTCACACCACAGTCTGTATTCTAATTTAGGAAAGATACTTTTCATTTCCATTGAATGATTGATTGATTGCATTGGGAAGCATGGGGGGCATTGAGTGCAAGGCACATAACTTGTGAGAATCAGCTCTGTTTCCATCATGGTTTCTTGGTATCAAATGTAGGTCAGTCAGGCTTGGTGGCAAGCATCCTTACCGAACCATCTTACCAGCCCCGAAAGGCACTTTTAAATTGAATAAGTTTTTAGCATCATTTTTTAAAATTATGTTGCATTTATCAATTATGTAGTATTGATTTTAGATTTTGTTTTCAATTCTTCATTAACTGGTAATGGTTTTCCTGCATGAGAAGATGTCTTTTCCCTAATGTTTGAGAGAATAAATCCTGTGCTCTTACCTAACCTCAAATTGTTTAGTAGTTTTTGTTTTGCATGCTGATTTATTGAAAATAATCAAATTTCTGCAGCCATCTAAATAAATGGATCCATGCAACAATCATGTACAATTTTGGAGAAACATAAGTCTCTCTGTTGGGATATGTGTCAATGAGACATTCCTGCATGTTTTTCAGAAATTGGGGAAGAACGTCATGCCACACTGAAGGGTAATGCTAATGTTTTGGAAACAGGACTCAAAGACAAATGAATGGCAACATGCAAATATTCTTACTTCTGCAAAAATATGGTTTCTGTTTTCTTCTTTTCCAGCCAATTGACTTTGAAACAAATAGGATGTTTGTCCTTACTGTTGCTGCAGAAAACCAAGTGCCATTAGCCAAGGGAATCCAGCACCCACCCCAGTCAACAGCAACTGTGTCTGTGACCGTTATCGATGTCAATGAAAACCCTTATTTTGCCCCAAATCCTAAAATCATTCGCCAAGAAGAAGGCCTTCACGCAGGTACCATGCTTACCACGCTCACAGCTCAGGACCCTGATCGATATATGCAACAGAGTATCAGGTAGGAAATGCCACAGTGATGCTGAAATTAGATTCTCTTCTGTACCCTGTGTGAAAGTAAATTCACCTTGTAAGAAATGTTCATTACAACCAAAAGTAATGAGTAGAAGATAAGATGACTTTCTTGTTTCTTATTTTTGAATATAATGTTTATTTACTCATTAGTAATTTCATGCATGTGCTCTTGTTCTATGACCACTGAGTCCAGCTGGCTCTGTCAGTATATGCATGGGTGTAGGCTCATCCATGGAGCAGGAATAACTTCCCTGTGGCTGCATTCCTAAAGAAAACTGATGGTTTAATTCTAACATTGCCATGTTTTACAGAAAATATTACATATTTCCTGAAATTAAAATATTATTGTCCTACAAAAATAGGCTTCTTTGGTTCCTCAGCACCCATATAAAGATCACATGGTGATATGTATGTTTTCCAATATAATTTTAAATTCTTCGGTGTATTTTCTCCTCAGGATATCCATGACTTTATTAGCTTAAAAATGCTAAGAATGAGTCTATTCATTATTATTAGTAGTAGAAGAAAAAAACTTTCTTCTGCTCTGTCTTTTTAATTAAAAGTATTAATTATTTAGCCTGTGCTTTTATAACAAACACATCAAAAAGCAACAAAGTGAGTGGACAGGAAATCATAAACGCTTGTTTCTCCAAATGTCCAGAGGAGTGAGCACTTATGCCAGACCAAAATGGGACAGCTAGTGATGCACCTAATACCTGTACAATGCACCCATAAGATGTATCTGTAAACACCTTCAGCGAAAATTAAAATCTTCTCAGCAAAACCTAATTCACCCTGATGCAGGAGTGGGTGGCTGACAGGGCATACCCCATGCAACCATTCTCTGCAGCAGCTGAAGATAATTTTTAAAATTAATTCATAATTTATTTAAGTGCTTTCAAAATTGCTAATAACAGGTAACTGCTTTGATTCCCCGATTCTCCATACATGGATTCCAGGATAGTTAAATGGCTAATTAATAGGTGCATTAAAATCCTGTAGACTTTACCTCTCAAAATATACCATAGTGTCTTCAATCTATGTGTTTGTTATCTGAGTTTAAAAACTTCAGCCCACCTCACATTTAAAAAGGACTTTGAAGAGATGAATCTGCTAATACAGATGAAAGCCTGTGGGGCCTCTTTGGAGGATACAGATCAGAGGCTTGGCCCCATCTGGAGGCTCCTGGTAGGAATGGGTTTTTATGGGATCTCTGTGGTGGGGCTTTGTCTACACCGTCATAAGGTGGTGAGGCCTTTTAGGAGTGGTTTGTGATGTAAAATATACCTTCTGATTTCCCCAGGTTCTGTATAATAGGGCTCCGATATAGAAAGTATATTTGAACCCTATTTTCAGCACCTATTTTATGTATTGAAGTAGGCAAGAGCCTAAACTGAGATTGGTTAAATCTACCACAGGGAGACTGTGCATTTTGTCTTTCCTCTAAACCTTTGCAGAATTTCTGAGAGTAAGATGGAACATGGCCTTTACATACCTCCCAAAATCTCTGCCGCCAAGTACTTCTTCTACACATTAAAATTCTACTTCTGGCCATCATCTACAGTCATGCAAATGAATGATGGTTTTGCCTTTTTGTAATTAAACCTGTAAAAATTTTACATATTGCTAATTTCTTATCTAAAATATTTAAGCCATTGTACTTTCATTTCGTAGATACACAAAATTATCTGATCCTGCCAATTGGCTGAAAATAGACCCTGTGAATGGGCAGATCACCACTATTGCTGTTTTGGATAGAGAATCACCAAATGTAAAAAACAACATATATAATGCTACCTTCCTTGCTTCTGACAATGGTATGTAATTCAGTATGTTTTCTGCATCGTTCTTGTGTGTTAAACAGAGTAGAACCTTTCGTGCTTATGTAGGAGTTGAGGTTTTCTCCAGTGCTAAATTATATAGAAAGCAGATAGCAGATTTTTCTCTATTTCTTTCTTTTTTGGTTTTCCGTACAGGGTTTCTCTGTGTTGTCCTGGCTGTCCTGGAAGCCATTCTGTATTCCAGGCTGGTCTCAAACTCACAGCGATCTGCCTGCCTCTGCTTCTGAGTGCTGGAGTTAAAGGAGTATGCCACCACTGCCCCACAGATCTTTATTCTTTTAAGGTTCCAAAGTTTTGTTTTGTTTTGAAGTCCTGACTTTTCCTTCCCCTTTCCCACCAGTTTGTTATAAAGCACTTTTCTGCTGTCTCTAAGAAACACTGTCTGTGCACACACAGTGGCTGGTATTGTGATCATGGCTCGCCAAGTCTGTTCTCCTGCCCTGACATGCACGGATGCCCTGTGAGCTATAGGTGAAGTCTGTCATCATTGTTCCCAGAATCTGCTGTTTATTTATTGTTATGTTTCTTTTAGTCATCCCTTTTTCTGAGATTGTTCTGTCTTTTTCTTGTAATGTGCTAGGAAACTTATTTTTGTGCATATACAAAAAGTGATTATAGGAGATTTATGAAGGTGCTGGTTTTAAATTAGACTTTGACATTTTTCCCCATGTGGGTCTCTACTGGGTCAGAGTTGGTTAGTGGTAGCTTTGTTATCTGTCACATGTCCCCAGCCTCTTCTTTCTGTGTACTTAGTAATACAGTTTCAACCCTATTTCTTTATTATTTCTGTGAAATAAAGCTATAATGGAATTAATAGCTAGTTTGTACTGTTTTGAGTTAGATATAATTGTTCAAATGAAGCTTTTAAAGCAGTACTTGGCACAAACTAATATTCACAGAAATATTTCTATCATTGTGAATAGTTTCAAAATGGAATCACAACCATATTTTTAAAATATTTTAGTGCTAGACTATGGATGTGTTTGTTTAATAAAAAATACAAGCTTCAAATTGGTGGTCAAGATGTGCAGGTTTGCAACATTGTGGTCATGAGACTCATCTGAATGAATGACTGTCACAAAATGTGCTTAGCAATAGACCAAGGCAGTGTTGTGTATCCGTTCTAATATAGGAACTCTGTTCAGCCACTTAGTGTTGGAGTTCTGCAGGACCAGCCTCTGCCATAGGGTAGTGAAGCATCAGGCCGTGCCTGCTGAAGGATCCCTGGATGGATGCAAACAGCCCTTTCTCTCCACTGGAACTGAAAGCTCTATCATGTAGAGACTTAAAGGCGTCATAAGTGACATGGATTCGTTTTGAGGCACAGCCAGGCTTCTCACTTACCACGGTGCATTGCTTCTGATTGGAGGAGCATTTGCAGTGAGAGAAGTGAGCGGTTTGGAGCTGTGAAGCCTCACAGGTGGACTTTCTTAATCACAAGGCTGAAGAGAGAACTTGGTTGGGAAAGCTCTTACTCTCTGTGCCTTAGTTTCCTTGTTATAAGTGGCTTCACTGTTGCCTGTCTTGTAAAGTTGTTATGCAGTAGGCAAATAATATTAAAGCAATACTACACGTAAGCATTACTCAAGATATCAAGCAAATGGTGTTAATGACATCATAAGAGTAAAACACAATTCCCACCAATGCGCCTGCCCTCTGATCCAGGTGTTCCTTGTATTCTTGCTCACTTCCTTGTCAGAACTGTGGATGTGTACACCTTTCTAGTTTCATGACCTTCAGCCATGTCACTTAACTTTTTCTAGGATTCAGTATATGAAACTGCTAATAAAACACATAAAAATTTAAATGATATGTATATAAATGGACGCACATAAAACTTCTTAGATATATGTGCATATTATAATACAGCAGAAGCCAGACTAAAGGATCTTATGAGCTGGAAGAGATAACATTTCAGGATCAATGAGAAGAGGTTTGAGTTCAGGCAGAACAGTGTATATAGTTTTGTATACTCTACTGTATGCAAAAAGGCCCATGGCCATGAGCAGTTATTAGAGACTGAGGCCCTCATCCATTTAAACCTCCTGCACAGTAGTACTGTGAACTAGTGTACAAAGAGCAACCCCAATCCTTTCTCGTGTGTGGTTGGCTGATTAATGAAACCCATTTTTCTCCTCCAGAGTATGTGTTCCCAAGACAAAGCCTATGGTCTTGTATCAATTGCCTGAAAATAGTAGCAATGATTACAGCTGGATTTGAACTTTCAGAACTCCCCTCCAAACATGTACATGTCCTGGTTCTCCATCAAGAGGCTGGGGTCCATAATCTCATGAGCCGCTGTGCTTCTCTGGCATTCTGCACTGTTCTGGAGGAGTGAGGTATTCATGAGCCCTGAGTGCCGGATGGCTAGAGCAGGGAAGGCATTAGATCTATGCCCAGCTCCCATAGGATCGCACCAGCAGCTCAGAGCAATCCTAGGAAAGATGTAAGAAATGAGCTTGTTCTACAACCTGTCCATACAGCTACTGTGGCAGTGAGCATTTTCCCATATGATACAATGGTAGGGACAAAAGGGTTGAAAATACCACAATTGAGGCTCAGCTGCGAAACTGTTGCCCTCAGTTCTGACTTTTCTCTCTTTTTAGGAATTCCTCCTATGAGTGGAACAGGAACTCTACAAATCTATTTACTTGATATCAATGACAACGCTCCTCAGGTGTTGCCTCAAGAGGCTGAGACCTGTGAAACTCCAGAGCCCAATTCAATTAACATCACAGCACTTGATTATGACATCGATCCAAATGCGGGGCCATTTGCTTTTGATCTTCCTTTATCTCCAGTGACTATTAAAAGAAACTGGACCATCACCCGGCTTAATGGTAAGAACAGGTTAATTATTTGAACGAGTGTGTAGTTCAGTATTTTGGAACCCTGGTATGGTAAATTAATTTTACATACTTCATAATCTTCTCATTAAATATATTTAAATGCTATTTAAGGGTTTAAATGAGATATTAAAAGCCATTGAAACCCCAACCAACTTTTCACAATACAGCATAATTATGATTTCTTTTATGGGTTAACAGTTAGATGGGAAATACAGTCTGGAAAGTAGTGAATTTTTTTCCTTAAATATTATTAGGTATTGACTGTCAAACTTGTTTTCTTTTTCTCTCTTCTATGTAGGTGATTTTGCTCAACTCAATTTAAAGATAAAATTTTTGGAAGCTGGTATCTATGAAGTTCCCATCATTATCACAGATTCAGGGAATCCTCCCAAGTCAAATATTTCCATCCTGCGCGTCAAAGTTTGTCAGTGTGACTCCAACGGAGACTGCACAGATGTGGACAGGATTGTGGGTGCAGGGCTTGGCACGGGTGCCATCATCGCTATTCTGCTTTGTATCATCATCCTGCTGAGTGAGTACTTTGTCCTAGAAACTGTGATTCCTTCTACTTCTAGGGTGCTCAGCAAGGGACCACCTCAAATTAACTGAGCAAGTCTGTTGGACCCCAGACAGCATATGATATCATGCTGTCAATCATATGCAGGCAGCCAGGGTCTGCTTAGCATACACACAACAGTGAGCGTCAGTTAGAGTGCTGGCGTGTCTTCAGCAAGCTCCAGCATTGTGTTCTCACGCCTTCTTGCCCACTTTCTGGTGCTGATTGCTTGAGGCCACAGAAAGCCCTTTCCACAGAGAAATGTTAAACAGTCCTACGTTTGAGCACTTCTCTTGACTTGAGTATGAATTTATGGCACATAGCTGATGATTAAGGAAAATAGGTGTACTGCTTTCCTTCATTTCCCTGCATATAAAGTGCAGTCGGCTGCCTGCTTCAGTCATGCGAGGATCAAGGTATTTGTTTCTGAAGGGCTGAGCAGAGTGGTGAGACTGTCCTCCGCATACAGTGCATTCCATAGTAGAAATGATTACACGGCTCAAATTGTCTGTCTTTAGCAGAAGGGTAGATTAAGGAATTTCTCCTTTTTAAGATACTTTGCAGTCTTTGGTTCAGTGGAATGCAAGAAATTAACCACTGGAAAGTACTTTAGAAACCACTTCTAAGCATTCAGGTTAAAAGAATAAATTGCCTGGGCCCAGTGTTTTATGTGGATTAGCAGCAGGACTCAGTTTATTGTGTGATCACACTATGCACCGATCACTTCCTTGAAAATGTTGGCCATTTCTTTTATGTTTTCTCCATTTACAAGGGTTCTGGTAATTTAGAATTTTGTCCCTTTATTCTAAGCAATTACTATAGAAGCCTGAGCATTTTTTACTTCCTGTGTGGAGACTGCTTTGGCTATAATTTGAAACCTGCATGCTATACTAATAATCCACTTGCTAGATTTAGCCCTGAACAATGGCAAATGAGATCATGTATCTGGCTTTAAAAGGAGGATATTTACTTTTATGGCCAATAATAAAAGCGTGCTCAAATTAAATCTTTTTGTTTCAGGATGTAAACTGATATCCTCAGATTTAGACAGAATTTATTCCTAGATGTGTGTTCAGGGATGCATTTCACTTTCAACCAAAATGTACCATACGTGCCAACCTTATCGAGGCCGACTTGGGATGATGGATTCGGCCATGACAAAGGGACACTAGCATTTTGAAGGAAAATGAATTGGCACTGACTTTAACATCAACTTGGGAGAATTTATGGCTTCAGACCTGGCATTGAGTGTGAGGGATGAAAGCCTAATATTATTTCAGTGCTCACACTAATCCCCTGCCTTCATGGCTGCAGCAAGGTGGGGAAGAAAATGCAGAATAGCATGACAGAGAAACGGCCGCCTGTGCGAGTCCAACAACAACCCAGCATCCAATTACACATCCAACTCTCATTTCCTACCCTAATCATCCAAACAAACACCTTTCCCTGAGAATATGGGGGTATGGTGATGACTGACCAGTGTCCCAATTACCTCATTGCTGTCTTGTGTCCTTGGGGTTTACGAAGCATTCTATTAGGATATTGATCCGCTAAGAAGCCAAGATGAAGACAGAAACCAGTCCTTCTGGAGATCATGCCTCACACGACAGGCTCGTGACACACTGCAGACTAGAGTTCAGGTCTTCCCTCTGCTCTGGCAGAGGACTGCTCTGAGTGGCCTGGGTAAGGCCCACGAGCAGTCTCAGTGAACTGTGGACCACGGTCCTTATGTCGTTAATGTGGAAGGATGAGGTTCTGTATGTCTGGCTTTCAGAATGACAGCAGTGTGCATTTTATTTCCTCCTGTCCAGTCCTTGTTCTCATGTTTGTGGTATGGATGAAGCGCCGGGATAAAGAGCGCCAGGCCAAGCAGCTTCTGATTGACCCAGAAGATGATGTAAGAGATAATATTTTGAAGTATGATGAAGAAGGTGGAGGAGAAGAAGACCAGGTGAGCAATGTTTTAAGTTCTCAGGATTTTTGTATTAAAAAAATCATTTTCAATCAGTTGGTGTATTCTAACCCTAAAGTCACACATTTCTCAACTGTTTACAGAATACCAGTATATTATACAAATATCATTGATTTAGGAAGCATGCAACTTGAAACCAATTCCACTTAAATTTGTATTGATCTTTTGTCCCACTGGATATTTAAAATATAATCAAAAGTAATTTCTATTTGTACTGTAGATGTACAAGGTTGGTATAAAAAACATTGTTTGCTTATTTTGTAAATACTTACCAGGCAAATTCAATATTCCAGCCACTCCTTAATCCCTGGTGACATAAAAGGGAGCAGAACCAGCAAATGTTTGCCTCTGAGCCACGTTTATTCATCTACAGTGTCTGTCTTGGTGCCTGGCTTATACTGGTTGCTTATACTGGTTCCTTGATAGATGAGAAAATGCTCTTCTGGTTATTAAACAATGTTCGCTTCTGTATGCCATACATACAGGACTGTACACAGAGCTACACACAGAGCTGCGCACAGAGCTGTACACGGAGCTGCACACAGAGCTGCACACAGAGCTGCACACAGAGCTGTACACAGAGCTGCACACAGAGCTGCACACAGAGCTGCACACAGAGCTGCACACAGAGCTGCACACAGAGCTGTACACAGAGCTGCACACAGAGCTGTACACAGAGCTGCACACAGAGCTGTGCACGGAGCTGCACATAGAGCTGTATACAGAGCTGCACACAGAGCTGCACACAGAGCTGTACACAGAGCTGCACATAGAGCTATGCATGGAGCTGCACACAGAGCTACACACGGAGCTGCACACAGAGCTGCACACAGAGCTGTACACAGAGCTGCACA